>LR989927.1:87497439-87750352 GCA_905146935.1 Scaeva pyrastri
ACAAAATCTGCTAAAAAGTGTCAAAAATTGGATTTTGACATGAAAATCTGAGAGCGGACAGTAATTTTGACTTGGACTTTGTTTTATTTTATACACCACTTATATAACACTTTTAACAAATGACAAACAGAATTGACAGGTTTCTTACAAAAAAACGAAAACTACATGCTAAAAAAAAGGTAAAAAATTGTTTTTCAACTCGAATATCTTGACAACGAGCATGATATTGACTTTAATTTAATTTGATTTTAAAGTAATGGAAACTTTAAATAATTAAGTAAATTAAGTAAATAATATAATTTCTAATTTTTGATACTTTTTTTTTGATGAAATTGTTATCAAAAGTTAGACCAAAAATTAATCAAAAACACGTTTTTTTCAAAAATAAAAAAATCGGAAACATTACCCTAATTATTTTTGTTTAGGATTTAAAGTGAAAATTTTAAACCTTTTTTATTGGCGATTCAATATAACACAAAAACTTTTAATAAATGCCAAGTTATTAAAGTATAATGGGAAGTTATCATTGTGGACCGCACCCAGACTCTTTTTTACATATTTTGTAAGCAGTTGAATCGAAAATTGATTTTCGTTACTGAAAGCAGTTGCCATTGGAAGCTAATATCCACGATTACTTTTTGCGGAAACTATTTTTGTGACAATTTATTTTTAAAGTTTTGTTGGCATATGTTCAAGTTCATTGATAATTTCCTGTAGTAGGAAAATATAAGAGTACGAAATTATCATACATAAGATTCAAATTATTTGAAAAGAATATTATTTATTTTTAAGTACATATATTAAAATTTTTGATCAAAAAATACCTAGTGAAATTAAACGGATTAAACATTGATTCTTTTCCCAGTTGTTTTCCCTTTTAATAAAACATAAAAAGATGGTGAGTATTTTAATTTCTTTTTCTTTTTGTTTAATATTACGTTCCGATATTATTTTGATGTATGTACGAGTATGTGCACTTAAGAAACAATTATTATGTAATTATTACTTATATCAACAGTTCTAACAAAGTTTTGATTGACTAGTTTTCAAAATTTGTTTTGGATTACATGTGTACACATTATTTTGTTACTTCAATGTATCTTTATATTTGTAATACTTTTTATATTAGATTACTAAGAATTTCCTCACTCATTTCTACAGAGTACGAGAAAACAAAAACTGTTAGATTTTTTATATTTCAGTGGACTCTAAAGATTCACCAAACAGAACATTTTTGAAGCTGCGTTAGAATTATTTGGCAGAACTTTTTAACGCAAGATTAGAATACGTAAAACGAGAATGTTGTGAAAATGTGGCATAAACATGTTAAATTAACAATAATAATAAAAAATAGGGTGTGACTCACTTCGTTAGGAATTTCAGTGTTTCATTATAACAGTAAGTTATTTAAAAAAAAAAAAATTGTGAATTTAATTATACTTTATAATACATTATGGTCAACGGCCTAGTCACTGATAAAAGCTCTGTTACCATCGATCACCGAAATCAAGCATCAATGTGCGCGGTTAGTAAGTAGAAAGATGGGTTACCATTTCGAAACTTACCGCGTGATGTTGTCATGTGTTCTTTCTTTCTTTTGTTCTCATTGAATAAGAAATAGAGGAAGAGGCATTTGTCACATGTACACTGTACAGTGTTCGTGTGTGAAGCATTAAAGTAAATAAAAAAACATTTAAACCTCATCTGTCCTTTTGCCTAGCCTAGAGAGTGTGGAAATTTTAATAGTGTAGGAATAGTCACATTAAGCTTTTAAACCGAATAAAAAATTTAAAAAAAGTGATTCTTTTAAATATATGCAACATTTCATTTAAAAAATACAGAACAATATGCAGTGTCGGGTTAAATCGTGTAAAAACAACTATTATAAGGAGAATCAAAAGCTTTCGTTTCACAAGTAAGTTTTGGCTCATATTTAACACAAAGTAATTTGAAGTGATGTTTTTTAGGTAACTACACTACCGTAAAATAGTTTTTAATTAATATTTTATGGTATTTTTCCTTTAAAAAAACAATTTTGTTGAAAATAAAAATTTACTTTTATCTTGCGATTTATCTGACCTGTCAAATCATAAATTCTAGCACAGCGACGGATTAGTTTTTGTTGGTGATGGCAAGGCACTTAAAACCGTTGAGCGAACGTAGTGGAGAATTATTTTTCTACGTTTTAACTGTTCATTTCAGATTAATGTAACTATTGAGTAAAAGTATAATTTCAAATTACTTGACTAAATAAAATATCTGTGATAGTGTTTTTTATCATTAAAATAAAAATTAAAACAAAAAACCATATGTATTTTCATTTCTCCATTTTCAATTTTCAGGTTCTTGTAATAGGTAAATTTTATTTTATTACTTCAAGCTTGCTTTGTTAGTAATTATAACCCAGCTAAGCAAATATATCCAAAAAGACTTTCATTCCATTATTTATCTGATCGAATTAAATTAAACTAAAAAAAACTTCATTCAAGGCTGCAAACAATTGATTTGTACGCCCCAGTAATTAGCCGTCTATTTTCATTCCAACACTGTTTCAGAACATTTGTGTTATTTATACAATTATGAAAAATGCTTCAATTTTTTCTCGATTTGCCTCGATAGCCTCAGCTTTGTATATAAAAACTACAGTACTCTCATTATCGAGTTTTTTAAGGTTAACCACATGCCGACTGGAGCTAGTGTCGCAGTTCGTAGAGTGTAGAGATGCATTCGTCCTTGAGTCAATAAGTGTGTTCAACCAGTTGCACTGGACTACTGCTAGCAGAAAAGTGCAGCTTTTTAGTGTTCAATGAAGAAATTTCTGCACTGACTTGCATTGATTTAGCGTTCAATGAGATGAAATAGTGTACACTATTGCAGAATATTCTGCACTACCTTTTGAGCAAGCGCAGGCTAGTGCAAGGTTGGTGAAAACTGTCAAAATCAGCTAATGTCATTATTCTATACTACTCAAAACAAAATAGTACCCACAAAGTTTTTTGGCTTTAATAAAATAAAAAAATTGTGATCTAGTCTTTCAATTGTTATTATAATTTAGATTAGTAATAAGAAATTGAGTATATATTTTAATACGGATTTTTTAATTCAAATTACACACAGATAAAATATTTTGTGGACATTTTGGTTGGCCATTATTTTTTGGAGTAAATTATTACTATCCCTACCATTTTAATTGCACTGAATTTAACATCTGACTCATGACGTTTTTGCTTGGACTTGCTCTGACAGTTTTCATGAATCTGCACTACACTACTCTACACTAGAAATTTTGTGGTTGAACAGAGCTAATGACTGAGAGGTCAATATTATTACTATTCCTTAGGCAACTAGTGGAGTAAGGAGATAAATAGTTTCCCTGTAAATATAACAAAAAACTAAAACTCTCCTATCGTCTTTGGTGCTATACGAAATTCAAGACAAGAATGATTTTTGTGAGTATATATGAAATTTTTGTATGCGAACAGAAAAAGGAATTTAAAAGGAATGCTTGGGTGTCGTCGCGTCGCCTCCTTCGACTCATTATTTTTGTTTTTTACGAAGGAGAGGAAGAAAAATGTGTGTATTATGAAGAGTAGGTAGGTATGTAATGTACCTACATAATTTAGTATTTTTTATATTTAACTTGAAGTTTCGTTATAAGATTCGGGGTAGGTTTTCTTATAACTTTGGAATTGAAGTTTTTGAAGGTATGAATTTGTGAATGGAATTTTCAAGATTTCTGAAATGTTTTACTTTTATTTTACTTAATATTTATAGCTTATAAGATGTCCGTTGTTAGGTATCTAGGTAAGGATTATATTATTAAAATAGGTAGGTACCTAATTAAATGTAGGTTTGTAAGTAAATAAGAATCCCTACCTAATTAGGTACGTGGGTTTAAATTGCAAATTTATTTAGGTATCCACCTTTTTCTTAATTCTAAAGCTAGGGCGGTACCTAATACCTATGTATGTATACCTATAAAGAATTAGAAAAAATGATAGATAAGCCTGTGCCTGTGCTTGTGCCTAGTGTGAAAACTGTAATATACAAAAATTGATAGGTACATACACCCAAATATTCTTCTAATTCATTTTGAACGTTCAATATTGGTTATTTTAAGGGCACATAGCAAACCATTCCTAATTTTTGTTTAAGATTTTGTTATTTATTGTCCTGAATTCAAATTTTTTGACTCTATGAAATCTCGAAAAACTTGAATGCATGATTAAAAAAAGCAAGTTTTTGAGTGAAGTTTTTGATTTTTCATCCGAATAGGTATACCTACCTATTAATTTAAGCTAGAAGTTCAAATATAAAAAGTTTTCCTTTTTAACACCATTTTTGGCTTTTAAAACATATTTTTAAAAACTTTATGTGATATCTTTTTTAAAACAACGTTTAGACAACATGAACAAAATATGTTACTGACTTCAAATAAATTTTTATTTCATTCACTGAACAATTTTCAACTTACTGTTATTTTCCTAAATTAGAAAAACAAAAAAAAAATTGGAGCTTAAATATTGATTTAAGGAAAAATTATATTAAAAAATTATGTTAAAATATGCAAAGGTTGTTTCTTGAATTGAATATGTTGAGAGTGTTCAATCATTTTATTGTTTACATAATGCAAATGTTAGAATATGGTACATTTTTGACATTTACCGAATTGACAGTTTTTTTTCACAACATACCAAAACAATAGAATAGTGTATTTGGTCATAACGAATACACTATTCTATTGTTTTGGTATGTTGTGATGATTGATTTGTTCTGTTTTGAAAAAAGTGAGAGCAGCAAGTAGTGTATTTGGAAAAATATAGAATGGCTTGAAAGGGTATTCAAGCCACTCGTTGCAGATGTCTATTAGGTATATTCAAAACTATCTTCTACTACGTGAAATGATGTTTTTGACATCTGGTGAAGTTTAAAAAAAATCAATTGAGAGTTTTTTTTACAAAAAACAAAAAATTGGTAAAAAATGCTTTTTTTACTCGAATATCTTAAGAACGGGTGACGATATTAACTTCAAATTAATTTTTATTATACAATACACAACTGTTAACATATGGTATAATTTTTGACAAATATCGATTTGACAGTTCTCTTACAAAAAATAGAAAACTTAAACCAAAATTAAGTTAAAAAATGCAAAGGTTGTTTCTTGAATTGAATATGTTGAGAGTGGTCAATCATTTTATTGTTTACATAATGCAAATGTTAGAATATGGTACATTTTTGACATTTACCGAATTGACAGTTTTTTACGAAAAATAAGAAACTAAAACTAAAATTTACCAAAAAGTATTAAAAATAGTTTTTTCGCCTTAAATATCTTCACAGAAAGCAAAAGACTGACTTAAAATGTATTTTATTTTCCACATAATACCTACAATAATTGTCAATAAATTATAAAACTTTGACAAAAAATATCAAAATAACAAATAACAAAAATAAAAATTTCCTTTCCTTCTATGGCCGATTTATTGTAACAAAAACTTCTATGAAGCGAAGTTTTCAAGTTATAATGGGAAGTTATCAGGTTGGGAATCGGCTAAGCTGATAGTTGACCATTAAATTTGACTATCATTTTGACTTTCAAATTTGATAGTATACACTTTCTCGTCTGTGTAAGATGATCACTTTTGGGTCACTTTTTTTGAATAGATTTGGTATCACTTACAAAGAAACTAATTGTTATTTTTCAAGTTTAAATATATTTGAAACAAACCTCTGATAATTCAGAAGGAACTTTTTAAAATGTAAGTAAATTTTAGTAAAAAAATTAAAACAATAGAAACATTTTAATTTATGCCTAGGACACACGCTAATAAACACCAAATGACCATTTTGGCTAATTTCATGGAGCAGCATTCTGATCTGGCCAAATCATTTGCTTCGGGGGAAAACACCATCTAACGAATTTAATTTTGATCAAATTGACAGCTAAATAGGCGTCACTTAATAAAGTCAAATAAAATTTGACAGCCAAATTGACTATCACTTTACACAGATCAATTTTCTTAAATTTGACTGTCAACTATCAAAAATCACCTTACACGATTCCACCCCAGGGTTCCTAGCACCCAGCCTCTTTTTTCCCATTTTTTACTGTGTATCTAAAGTTTAGATCTTTTTCAAAATAGCTTAATAAGCCAATTCAAACAATTTTAATAAGATTTCTTTATTCTTATATCAGTAAGGAAATGGAAAAAAAAAAAATTAAACTGGCTGTTAGTAGAAATGCTTCAAATGAAATAATTTATGAGTTTTGCAAAATATGTAAAAGGAAAACTAAATGTTACCTACCTATATCAATGAAAATTTTGGAATATAACCTACATAGTATTCAATTGGAATACATAGTAGTTACATTTTTGACTTCAAGTCGATTGAAATGCAAACTTGGAAAAATCTAAATTAGTAAAATAATTACTTTTTTTAATTGGCAAGTCACGGAGTCTGGCTTTTTTTGCGCATCATTTTTTAGGACATAAAAGTTTTGAGTAAGGTAGGTATTTAACTAATTAAATAAAGCCTCTAACATACCTACAGGTAGACACATAAATAAGTAGGTATGTACATAAATGTTAAATAAATAACTGTTTTACTCTTGTCCTTACAATAACACATGATATCTAAGTATACCTATGTAACTTACCTACCTACCAAGTTTCTTTTCGAAATATCGAAGTCGATATGTGAGTTTTAAAAGAATTAAAAATGCAAAATAAGGAGATAAGAAAGAAAAACTAGTCTAAAAGTTTCATTTAACAACACAAAATTCAAAATCAAACCATGCCCTACCCAAAAATGTTTCTTTTTCACCTGCCTTTGTGGGTCTGGTAAAGGACGACTACCGTAAGGAATACTCAACTAATAAAATGTAAACAAACCATAGTCTCCCAAAACAGCAAAATATCCGTTTTTATTATTATTTCTAACTCTCACTTTATTGGTGATTAGTGATGTACTAAGGATGGCTCTGACAGGAAACGGAAGAATAATATGGACTGTGACAACTTACCTTAAACATCTTGACTACTCAGACGATTTATGCTTGCTTTCTCATAGGTTTATGGATCTCCATCAAATGACAACAAGGGTGGGGAGAGAAGCATCAATCGTGGGGTTGAAAATCAATATGGGAAAAATAAAGATGTTCAGCATGCAGTAGAAAGGTAGAGAGCTTCCAATACCTTGGAAATATCGTCTCTACGGAAGGAGGATCCGAACTAGACATTGTCAGACGTATCGGAAAATCAAAGGCTGCGTTCGGGATGTTGTCCAATGTTTGGAGCAACAAATCTCTTAGCTTGAACACAAAGCTACGACTGCTTAACTCCAACGTCATATTAGTTCTGCTATATAGCTGCAGCACCTGGAAAATAACAACTACAATAACCAGGAAACTGCAAACCTTCGTTAATAGGTGTCTTCGAAACATCTTACGGGTTTTCTGGCCTAATCGTATCTCCAACGAGGATCTACATAGACGAACAGGTCAGGAACCCATAGACACCATCATACGAAGGCGCAAGTGGCAGTGGATTGGACACACGCTTTGAAAAGGTAATGACTGCATTGCTGTCCAGGCAATGATTGGGAAAGAGCTGGAGGGAGCTCAAACACATCGCTGGAAACCGTACACGATGGCGCGTAGGTGTAGTTGAGGCCCTATGTCCCGCTAGGGAACACCAACGGACTTCGTAGGGCTGAGGACCTAAGTAAGTAAGTAAGTAAGTATGTCCCTTATTTTTTTAAGACATCCTTTAGTCTTTTTGGCATTCTACTAATTTTGAACAAAAATTTGAGTACATTTTCTGTTTGGTACTTTTTTAAGCTTATATTGTTAAAATATTGTATTACAAATTATAACGTTACTATAGTAATTAATAATGTGCAAAATAAAATTTACTTGACGTCAGTAGCACTATCTGTTAGTGAAGTTTTTTTTTTTTTAATTCATTTTTATTTTTCTCCAATCTTAAACTACTTAATGCTAGACAAAAATTCTTAAAAATTATAATATTAATATATAACTAACTTACTGGCCCTATGCCGACGCATAATATTTTAATGCTAATGCCTTTCGGCATCAGAAGTAACTTACAACTAAATATCTATATCTTTTTTTTTCAACAAGTAGAATTGCAAAAAACTTGGTTTCTCTATCGGTTTTTATTTATTTTTCAAAAACCTTAAAACTAAATAACACTAAAATAAAGCTAAAGTAAAATTAAAATAAGATTAAATAAAAAGAGGCATTATGCATAATTTGAAAATTGACGTTCCTGATAAATTGATTAACTTTTGATTTTAGTTGATAACAATTTTTTACAATAATTTAATTTTATTAACATACAAAATATCAAAGATATTGAATCTAAAAACAATATTTACCAATTTTTTTTTAGAAACTTTTGTAGTTTTGTATTTACTGTCAATATTTTACCATTTTTTGGTATTGACAAATGCATTGCGAGTTGGTTGAAAATAAAATACATTTAAAGTCAATATCATTGTTTGTAGTGATGATATTTAAGCCAAAAAACAATTTATGACACTTTTCTGTAAATTTCAGTTTCAGTTTTTTATTTTAGTACAAAAACTGTCATTTCAGCATTTGTCAAAAATGTACCATAAATTGACAATTTTATTATGCACAAAATAAAATAAATTCAAAGTTAAAACGATTTACTACTCTGGACATATTGAAGTCAAGAAACTGCTTTTGACATTTATCGGCTAATTTTTGGTAATTTTTTTATTTTTTGTAAAAAAAAACCTGTCAGTTCTATATTTGTCAAAATTTTTGCGTAGATTAAAAATTGTATTTTGTTTACGCTAAAATAAATTTGAAGTCAATATTATTGCCAATTCTCTTGATATTCAAGTCAAAAACATTTTTTACCAATTTTTGATAGAATTTTTTGTACTTTTTTATTTTTTGTAAAAAAAAATGTCAATTCAATTTTTTCAAAAATTTAACCAGATGTCAAAGACTACATTTTACATAGTAACAAAATGTTTTGAAGATGATTTCATTTTTCTAATATTGTATATTTGCGCGCCAAACTTTTTTTTTTAGTTTTTACTTTTTAAAAAAATAACGGCATGTTAAATTGTTATCAAATTTACACCGAACCTGTGTCACATTGCAATCTACCCAATCAAATATATTTGAAGTCGATAGCATTATTCCTTCCTGAGATATTGGCGACAAACTAAAATTTTCACTTTTTTTAAAAACTGCTATAGTGGAAAAACCGTTAGACACATTTTTATAAAAGTCCTTTCAGCTTCTTTTGAAGTTATAACCTGTCGAAAAAAATTTAATTGGAGTCGATATCTTTACCAGTTCTTGAGATATCGTTAACGAAAAAGGGTATCTCGAACGTACGTTCACACACACACACAGCCATCTCTCTACAAATGACGAATTTAGATTCTAGTAACCATAAAACGTCCAGATTTGTCAAAAATTTCAATTTGACAAATCGGACCGATTACAATAACTCCCTATGGGAAGTTAATAAAACTAGGTTAGGTAAGGTTACGGTGGCTGCTGAAAAGAAGACCAGCACACATTGTGATACCACATGGATCATAGGATCGTCCTATGAGTTGCTTTGAGCGTTTAGCATCAAGCTTTGGTCAAATCGATTTTGTTGCCAGAAGGGTGAGTGAATCAGATCAGCTATGATTCATCTTCTCAATGGTATATTGCTTTAGCATGAGTTTACATGTAGCTAACTGCTGTATACCGATATTAGATTTGTTGTCTAATAGTGGTAGACTTGTTCGATTTTTTGCAAGTTCGTCTGCTTTGCAATGCCTATGATGGCAAGAAGTTCTGCTGGAACACACTAGAGTGTTTGGGTAAACGAAAGGAGAGACTTAAGTTTAGTCTGTCGGAGTATACGCCGCCACAAACTCCCACATCTGTTGTAGATCCATCAGTGTAGAAGTCGGCGGTTCTAGCTCTCATGAGGATCTAGAAGGAATGGACACATTGAAGTTTTTATCAAACGACTTAAAATTTTTTTGGAAGGATAGATTTTCATTTTTTAGGTACAGTAAAACCCACTTAAATGCCCATCCCGATTAGCCGAAAGAAAAAAAAAAATTATTAAAAATCAAAAAAAGCACGTACAACACTGTGCTATAATTTTTTTTAAAGCTAATATTTTATTCTTTGGTTTGTTTTTTGATTAAAGTTTTTTAATTTAATAGTTTTTGAGACTTAAGTTTTAAAGTTGAAATTTAGAAAAAAAAATCGGTTTTTAATTTATTTAAAAATAAGAATTTGTTATCAAGGACACTTTTTTTGTCAATATTCAATGACCTGATTTATTTTTAGTCAAATACTAAAAATCTCATTCCGATAAATGTCACAGTTTATAAGAAATTAGAAAAAAAACTGAAAGATACTTTTTCGTAGAAAATCCATTATTTTATGACTGAAATTTTCTTAATCGGGGTGTTCAAATTTCATTCCAAAATTGTATGTCCCAGTATGCAGGTAACCAAGTCTAAAATACCTGCGTCTAAAATACCTGCGACCCGAAATACTAAGAATTCGAGATGTGGATTAGTTGTATACTTTATGAGTACAGGTCAATTATTGAATAAACAAATGAATCCTTTTTTGTTTTTCCTTCCGCAACTTTAGTTTTATAGCAAGTAATAAAAAATGACCTGAATTAATTTAATTTTATAGTTTTTATTTTATTATTTATTCTTCATCTTTCTAAAATCTGTTTCACTGGTCTCAAGGCACTGTTGGAGTTCTGGTTCCAAATATTTATATAAACGTGATATTGTGTGATCCACTAAATCTTGGAGCTTCACTTCGGCAACTGTCTCACTTACGCTTTTTGGTGTTTAGCTTTATACACATAGGTATAGCACGGTTATATGTATATCTTTGTTGGCCTGATGAATCACTTCGTATTGACTAGCAGTTAAATTAGGTTCGACGAATATCCTCAAAGCGTTTTCAGGAGTGTGTTTCTCAGTTTTCAGGGTTTTACTGCCAATCGAAGCTGCTTTCCGGAACTTCATGGCCCTGGTTGGAGTTTTGGTCACAACCTCCATCACTTTTGCGACATCATTATTTCCCGTTGCTCGTTGACTCATCTGTGCTGCGTATTTCAGTTCAGCAAAGGACACACTCTTTCGAAGTTCCTCTGTTTTTCGACGTTTTGTTCGGTCACTTGATTCCCCGAACTCTTTGCTTGGGCGACCTTTAGACCTTCCGGGAAGCATGTCAAAAGGTAGTGTTACTTCTTCGCTAAGTCACTTTTCATTCTTATCCAAGAAATGCCTTTCTGTGCTATTGCAGAGTTGCCATCTCCGTTTATAGTTCGCTTTGAACGCCTTGATAATTTTTTGAAGTTCATCTTTTTTCTCTGGGGGACACTTTGTTGTATACATAAGTTTTTTATCCAAATCTTCAAGTTTACCGTCAAGGAATCCTTGTGAGCTTCCTCTTACCAACTCATGGAGCTGTACGTGTACATTCAGACCTTTAATTTGGTGCCAAATTTAGCCATTAACTCGATGAGCTAGGTTATGGTAGAAAAATCCGGTCCTAAAAGGGAGGCTACCACCCCCTTTGGCACGCTTTTGGTCAGGCTACCTCTATAGCTGGACGCTAGTTTTAGCCATTAATTCGATGAGCTAAGTCATGGTCGAAAAAACGCACCGGAAGTAACCCGTTTTAGACCCCTTTGTCACGGGATTTTATAGGCTACCGGGGTGCATTGTCTTTGTCTTTCGAAAATCTATCGAATAAAGTGTAGTTAATCCATTGACAGGATGAGCTAAGTGATTCGACGGTCGCCTCTTGGACTATATGGGCTCATTATGTGGTCGGAGGTTCTTGAAGTCAACATCATTGCTTGTTGTGATGATAATATTTAAGTCGAGAAACATTTTTTGTCACTTTTCTGTAAATTTCGTTTTTAGTTTTTTATTTTTCGTAAAAAAAATATTAATTCGATATTTTGTCAAAATTGTAGCATATATTATAAGTTTGAAGTCAATATCGATGCTCATTTTCGAGATATTCAAGTCAAAACACACTTTTTACCAAGTTTTCTTAGAATTTTTTGTCCTTTTTTATTTTTTGTAAAAAAAACTGTCGATTGATTTTTTTCCAAAATTTTACCAGATGTTAAGGACAGTATTTTCTTTAGTAACAAATTTTTTTGAAGGTGATATCATTTTTCCTTCATTGTATATTTGCTCTCCAAAAATTTTTTTTTTAGTTTTTAGTTTTTTTTTTTTAAATAACAGTATATGAACTATTTCCAAATTTATACCAAACCTGAGATATTTGCAAACAACTAAAATTTTCATTTTTTTTTTAAACTGCTATGGTGAAAAAACCGCTCTACAAATTTTTATAAAAGTCCTTTCCGCCTCTTTCGAATTTATAACCTATTGAATAAAATTTAATTTGAGTCGATATCTTTATTCGCTCTTGAGATACGTTAACGAAAAAGGGTATCTGGAACGTACGAACGTACATACGTACTAACGTACGTACACACACACAGACATCTCTCTAAAAATGACGAATTTAGATTCTAGGAACCATAAAACATCCAGATTTGTCAAAAATTTCAATTTGACCGATTACAATAATTCCCTATAGGAAGTTAAAAATACTGAAAAAATTTTAAAAAAATATGCACGAGCATCCCACATAACTTTTATTTGGGCTTTTTCAATAAACATTTAAAGTTTTATTGCATTTTTTAGAAAAATTCTTTCCACTACTCCCGAGATAAATAAATAAAATAAAAGAAAAAAATTAAATAAAGGAAAAAAATCAAAGTAATAAATATATATAAAAATTGTTTTCAGTTTTAAAGTTACTAAATTTTGTATACCAATGTAACTTGTGATTAAAATCCTTTTTGTTTCGATGAATTATGTTGTAAATTAGAGTTATACCTGTTCAAGACTTCCAAACCATTAAAAATTCCATCAGATACGACGATTTTTTTTTCCCATACAAAATTGAAGTCTTTCTATCACTTCCTTTATTAACTTAATCTGCTTTGAAAAAAAAGTAAAACTTAAGTCAAACAAAAAATAAATGGTGCATCATAAATAAAGTTGAAAATAACGAAAAAATTTTAATTTTTTACACTCTCAGAATAACTATATTATACACTCAACAATTATAATGACTCTGCCCAGTAGACTTGCTTATATTCTTAATATTAATATTTGTTTCAATCAATTATCATTTGAAATTTATTTATAACAGTGCAGTCGTTTTTTCCCCCAGCCACCCAGCCTTAATGACTTTTGTACAGGTGTAGTGCCCTAAAAAGAGATCACAAAGAACTCCACTCAACTTTCCATGAATCACTTTGACATAGTCCAATTATGATGGGAATCCTAACTGAGAGACTGTATGCATAGGTTGAGGAAAATTATATTTTGACTGAATTCCAGGCGGGATTTAAGAACGGTTGATAATATTTACAATCTAGTATTAATCGTTCACCTGAAGCTAGCAGAAAAAAAGAAAGTAGATACATGCTTTTTTGTTGATTTGAGACCAGCATTTGATAAAATTTCAAGAAAATTGCTTATCTAGATACATATCAACTACATGGAATGGGAGTTTTGACTAAATTTGCTAACTTATTAGAAGCTATGAATATACGCTAATACGCAATCTGCAATTTACATTACCGAAGGGTTAGAATCGAGCAAAATCACCTGGATTTTTAAGGCAAGATGTGACTTAATTCATCTAAACGGGAATGGGTTTGGACAGAACGAAACTTCATTGTGTACTGTATGTAACTTGATGGAAGGAAAGGACATCTATCACTTCTTAGGCAGATGTCCATAACATACGATGAAGTCATCAGTATACTAAATGGAGAGAACTGCCAAGATTTCGATAACCTTAGCAATTACATCACTATAATCTTACAAAAGCGAAATGTGAGAGAAATCAACCAATAAACGTTTTCTTAAAAAATGCATCACAAAACTGAACTTAATTGTTAAAATTGAATTACTTTAACTACTTTAACTACTCGGTAGACGACTTTTGTCATTGTTCTATTTTGAACATATGTACATTACATACATATGTATAATTGAATTCCAAATTAAATTTTAAAAAATTGTAAACTTTTTATTATGTTGGAAATAAAAACATTTTACTACTAGTCCAGTTACGACCAAGTGTTTCGCATTTACCATGCATTACCGGATAGCAATTTGGAAGTAAAATATGTGGTTGACCTCGAAATAGTGACGATTTAGGCAATAGCATAGGTAGCGTAAAAAATGAAGAATAGGATGGGACTCACTCTGTTCAAAACCACGAATCATCATTGGTGGCAGCGGTCAGGGGCGGATTAAGCTATTTTGCCGCCCTGGGCCCAAATTTTTTTGCCCCCCCCCCCCAAGGCATAGATTTTGAATAAACACAAAAAACAGTGAAACCCACAATGCATAATTTTCAGTATAACAATCTACCATAACTGACTTGAATTTTGACTTCTTATGACAATTTTCCGTATTAATCAATAAGTTTTTGATTGATTAAATACGTGTTTAAGTCTCATATCAAATTGTAAAATGATCTATTCAAAATATTTTGAAAAATTGAAGCTTGATTTTGCATTTCAAATAATTATTTAAAACATTAAATTTTTGTTTGACCAGTCATGCTCGTAAAGTATCTACTAGTTTAAATTTTTTTTTTTTATTTTTATTTTTACTCCAAAGTAATTAAACTAATTTTAAATCACCTTTAGTTGATTTCACTTGATAAAGTTAAATTTAAAATTACTTAAAAAATATATTAATACTGAACCAAAACAAATAACTACTTAAATAATTTAAACAAACCTTGAATGCATTTCGAAACCCAATCATTCCATCATTCAAGCTTTGTTTACATTATTTAATAATTTGTTTTACCTATTTCGGTTTTAATAAGTTTTTTGAGTAACGTGTAACATCTTAAGCGAAATCAATTTAAATCAATTTAAATTAATTTCATTAAACTTATCGCGTATCTTTCAATCAAGCTTTTCTTTTATGCTATTCTAATTTCATTTATGTAGCTTTCGGAACTTCAAATCTGAAATCTGAATTCCAAGGTAGATATCACAGAAAATTTATAATATACATAGAAACCATATTAAAAATGAAGATCTCAATTTTAAATTTTAAAATAATAACAAATGAAGCCAGAAGGAAAAAAAATATGTATAAAATAATAATATCAGTTAACAGTTAGTGGAAACAGCAATAAATAATTATTTACAAACGATTAAATGTTTTAGATGTTTTATCATGTTTTTCCCTCCTGTTTTCAAATAAGATGTAATTTTTAATTAAAGTTTTTATTTAGCTAAATATTAATTTAAATAACATTTATTTAATTTAAATCTTGGCGACTTTACGTCGAGATTTTATGGCTGCAAAATTGGATATAATGTTTTAAAAGCTCATATTTTCAATAAACTTGGCTATTGCAAAATTATTTAATTTCTTTTCTGACATTGAAGATCTCAAAATTTTTATCCTTTTTAACGCCGAAAAAGATCGTTCCGCCGAACAGTTTGTTGCAAAAAGGCACAGATAAATTCTTAAGGCGATATCAAGGTTTGGAAAAATGGTCTTCAAACCATTTGCCCTGATAAAGTTTGACATCTGAATTATTATGTTTTCATTACTGTGAGCAGCTGTTTTCATATTTTCGCACCGGCAAAAGCATAAACTAGATATTGTTGTCGTTAAATTCTCAACTGAATGTAATTTTTCATCAATTAGAGTTCGAAAGTGTAAGCACTCCGATGAAAATGAAGATTCCAAATCCTTGAAGTACTCACTCCTGAGATATTCAGTATGTTGTATCATATTATTGTCAGGAATTGTTTTGACTTGAGAATAAGAAATATCGATTTAAAATGTTAAGGTTAAAACTTTTTAGGTACAAAAATTTAGAGAGATGGCCATTTTTTAAAGGCGAGTTGGAGTTTGAGTGATAGTTATGGAGACGGTGAGGTGTCAGGAGAGAGTGCACTGCTCTCTTCTCGAGAAAAGGCCTGTGCAGTGTTCTCTCTGCTTTCTGAGCGAAGTGGCTATTGTTAGTGCACCCATTTGTGGAATGTGAATACAGACGGCATCAAGGTACAGGAATTTTGTTACTGAGTGATGTAATTCACCTTGCATTAGTTTTCTGTCTTTTTTTGTATTTTTTTTTTGTACGCATTTTCGTCATAAAGTGACGTAGATGATCAGAAGAAACAAGAAATTCAAGCATAAATATCATACCATGTATTCTTTAAACGAAACGGCATGAATAGCACTTTCTGTTTCTACTTACAGTTTTGTGTCTTGGGTGTAGGTAGGTATCTGTAGAAAAAAATAATTCGTGTTTTCCGTACTAGTGCAAGAAAGCGGATATGAAGTGATGATATAAAAAAAAAACTTTGATCTATGTGGGTATTCAATTTTTTGTTTGTTCTTTATGGAAAACAAAATATATTTTTCTTCAGTTTGGACGTAAATTGGAAGGTTTATCGATTATAAATTTAAAGTTTTTGATGAGAGCATTCTTTATTTCCTGTTTATTTTTTTCTTACAGTTACAGTCTTCAAAATTTGCCGCCCCCCAAAATTTTTCCGCCCTGGGCCATGGCCCCGATGGCCCCTATGGCTAATCCAGGGCTGGCAGCGGTGGATCTAAATAATGATAGCTAGATCCAGACCACAGTAGACTTTTGCCCCCATGGAAGAAATACACCAGATCCGCTAACAACTCGTGGCACTCGTGAAATTTAAAGCACTCAAGATGCCAAGCGATTTATTTTCTAAAGCTCTTTCGACTTTCACAGCGATTTCCCCGCTAATAATGGCATAATGACAATCACGACACGAAAGAATCGCCACAGGAAGCGGTGAAGTGAGGACTTTGGTGGTGGTCCAAGATTTAGATTAAGATTATGGAAGGAAATCCTGTACTTGATGGTTGAACATCCGGATACATACTTATCTCTCCGATACCCGGTATCGAGGCAAATCTGTCAGAACTAGTGTTCATTCCAAACAAGTTCTCTTCCAATTATATCAGAAAGGGTGCCATAATTGGGGGTTGGTGGTTTCGATTCGAATCCAGAATCACAGCTTCGTGATCTGGGCACATCAATGCGTGCAGCATTTTCGGGATAGGCAATAAGATGATGCATTTCGAACTCTGTTAGAGAAGAAATTAGACAGAATACGTAAGAACTCAAGAATTAAAAAAAATCGAAATGATACTACATAGTTTTGATGAAATATTTAATTAAGCATCTACATGTGCTACATAGATCCTCTCAAAACAGTCGCAAATACTTGACATCTTATAAGGTGCACAAATAAATCCTCAATTCAGAACTTTTTATTTCTACATTAAAAGACATCAAACTACCACGCAATATTAGATTTCCAATAAAAATATCAAGTATAAATTCCCAATCATAAAGAAAATCACAACAACGAATCCAATATATAGTGAGTTTGTTGGCATAAACGAAAATTAAAGGCAACACATATTCTTGAATAGTAAATAAGTCCATAAAAACAGATTCAAATCACTTTATATGTGAGAAAAACTTTGAAGTTCACAATCCCAAAACTAACAAGTGAATAATGCATTCAATTGAAAAAAGAAACACAACCTTAGCGCTCTGATGTCTGAGCTAAGAAAGAAATATAGAACTTTTTTGACAGCTCAGTTCTCTGCTCTGAGCTTAAAAAGAAAAACGCCTTTAGAAAAACTGGATTTAAAAAATTGCAGTCTTATTTAAAAGAATCCTCTAAGCAGATGAATAGTTATGCAGTGTATAAGGATTTATTTAGGGTGTAGGTTCTATTCAACGTTGCATAAATTCGTAATTATAAAACATTTTCCTACAAATTATAGTTATGCAGTTCTTATGCCAAAAAAAGTACCAAAATGGGAAATCTATTTCATTTAGATGTCATAATTAGGTAAATCAATTGTATCTTCTTTTTTCAATGAAATAGGCAAACTATAGTTATACTAATACAAAATTGAATCGAAGACGAAAAGAATGAGCTCGGCAAATTGGGATTTGTCCGATAATGTTTGTAGTTTTGTTTGAAAGACGTTTAATTATTTTTTTCATATTTTCTCTGGAAAATCTACATTTATTTTAAAATTCTCCATCGCTAAGTTCCATTGGATTAAATCATTTTTGTACACTTTTCTCCTTCTGGGAGTCAGGATAACTCGATTTAAATCATTTAATAAGGAAGAAAATTGAAAAGGCTTTTTTATTCATTTCTATTATGGACACAAACCATGACATTTCGTCACTATAATTTTCTAATTCAGGCTCTATTCAACATCAAAACGCGTTAAGCTTATTATGGCTCTATTCAACGTTGCATAAGTTTTATAAATAACATTTTCGCGTTTAGAGGCACTATAAGGATTTATGCTTGGCGTTTATTAATAAGGCTGTTATAGTATTAATATAAAAGATTTGATAAAAAACATTTCGTTATTCAATGTCACTCATGAACATTGTCATATATGTATGTATAATGTGTTTCTATTATTTTTATTCTTTGTGTATTTGCTTTATATTATGTTAAATTCAAAAAAATTATCAAAATAAAATGTACGACAAATAATAAGTCAACTGAAAATGCAAACAAAGCTGATTGCGAAATAAATGAAACACCTGACGTTGAAGAAACAACAACATAAATGTAATATGTAGTTTGTAATAGTATACATACATTTTGTGGCGCTACAGCTCGTATAGAGCCAAAACTAAGTTGCATTGAATTAAAAAAATATACTTAATTGCATACATTTTGAAAAAAAGTTACTTATTTACTTACTTACTTAGGTCCCCAGACCTACGAAGTCCGTTAGTATTCCCTTGCGGGACATAGGACCTTAACTACTCCTACGCACTATCATGTGAGGTTTCCAGCGATGTATTTATGCTCCCTCCCTAACATGTTTTGAAGACACCTATTAACGTTTTGCAGTTTTCTGATTATTGTTGTTGTTATTTTCTAGGGGCTGCATATATATAGCAGCACTGCTTCGACGCTAGTTGTAACTTTATGTTACCATTTAATGGAGATCAATGATTCCATGAGAAAGCAAGCATACATCGTCTATGTAGTCAAGATGTTTGAAGTAAGTTATCAGAGTCCATCTTATCCCTTGCCTGACCCCACTTTGGACTTCAAATTCTTCTGTATGACATTTAGACCCATCATAAGTCACTTTTATAATAGCAAACGGATAAACTCCCTCTTGACGCTGTCAAAATCTTTCTCGAAATCAATGAACAGCAGGTGAAGTGGTGATCGATATTCGACGCACTATTCGATTATGATCCTCAAGTTATTGATGTGATCAATGCGAGCTTACCCAGTGAGTGCGGAAACCTGAGTGATTAGCGTCGAGCGTTGACTCCAAGTGTTCTATTATGCGATCTAAAAAAATGTTTGCTTCTATTTTGGTGACTGCAGGTAAAATGCAAATACCCCTTCAGTTCTTGCACTTCATCAAGTCTCCTTTTTTTTGGGAGCTTGACAGTCATTCCCTTTTTCCATTCTTTGGGAAAATATTCAGATACTTATGCTGTCTCTATGAGCGGTTGCAGCAGTTCGCTTGATATCGTTGACTGCTTGTAGCATTTTAGCGGGAATGCTTCAAGCCCAACAGCTATGTGGTTCTTCAGTTTTTTGATGACGGTTTACACCCTTTCTTGCTGGGGAGTGCGGTGCATATTGTGGAATTAGATAGATCGGGCAACTCAGAAGATGTCAGTTGCATGTTACTGTCATGATTAAAAACTAGATCAAAGTGCTCCATCCACCGGGATGTTTGGACCTCTGAACATTAGCGAGTTCTTTGGTTACCCTACAGAGTTTTTCTGTCACACTTCTTTGCGGCTTCTTCTACTTCTAGAGCCAAACGCTTAACGCTGAGACTCCTTGATGTTTATTACTTTCTTCTCGGTGAGCAGCTGCCAAACAAAATTTTTAGTTGTTTTCTTTCGTCGATCTTTCCCCAAGTTTCTTCCGAAAGCCAGGTGTTACTTCTTTATTGCACACGACTGACTATTCTTTCAGCACCTGATACGAAAATATTTTTCACAAGACTCTACTGCTTTTCTTTGTATTCGGATCAAGTGCTGCTGATTGTTCTCATATGTTGCGAAAAGTGATATCTTGAGTTGCTGTCGAGTCTTAGGGTCTTTGGTAATTCTGATGTTTGAATTTGATCTCCGAACTACTAACCGACTGTAGAAACCTTCTTTCTCTTCGTCTTGGGCGAGTTCCGTTGGGGCGTAACATTGAATGATGGTGATGTTGCGTACTCTACTCCGGAATCTGACAGCCTAACTCCAGCGTCCCGAGCGCTTCCAGGTGCTTTTCCAGAATAGAGTAGCACAGTGTTACCTGTTGGAGACTTGTACTTGCCCGATCCCAACCATCTTACTTCACTAATCCCTAAGATATCCAACCTATACCGCATGAATTCTCGTTCTAGTTGGAGGAATCTGGAGTTGTATGAGCCTTCATTTCCAAATATTTGTTAGGGTACAATAGCCTAAAGTCGTCAACGTGTGATGAACTTTTATACGAGGCGTAATTTCGGTTTTAACAGCAGAGTAATTTAGTTACGACGAATGTTAACCTGCGTAACATATTCCAGAGAAAGGTGGGAGCTCTACGCTTCCAATTTTAGCTTATTTATGTATATATGGAGGTTAAGTAGGTATGCACTTCGTCTTGGGTGAAAGTTGCGCTGTTGGAATATGCCATGAAACAACTGACAGTGAAAGTGAGTACAAAGAACAATTAACAAATAAGATTATCACCCGAAATATAAAACTAGAATAATAAATAAAATAGAAATTCCGAAAATGCTCACACACAAGCAAACTTTTCACAAGATTCGTGTACACAAAGGTAAGTCAATGCATATAATTTACAGATTACAGCACCTAAAAATAATTATATTTTTTTACGTGCATAAATACTTCTCATGCAGTTCATTAAAGAAACGTTTTGGATAATTGAAAATAAAAGACCAGGGGTCTCAACTTTTCTGACGGCAATCGTTTAAACGATAGCCAAAAACGATATCGTCAGAAGTTTGCTTCACGTAGCACTACTGCTCTCGTATCTTCTATCGTTTTTATTGAAGCTCGATTAAGTAAAGCAAGTATTAAATTACTAGATGATAGTATTCATCAAAGCAATTTCAAAAATTGAAATTATGATTCAATTAATACTTGTTTAAATTCTATTGATTGGCAACAGATGTATAACTGCAAGACTTTAGATATGGCTTTTACTATGTTTCGGGACATCTTAAATTCGTTAATTGTCAAATTCATTCCTATAAAGTAAATAAAAACTTTAAATAAACCTTTTTGGTTTAACAAAAGCTTATCCAGCCTCAAAAATGTTATGAACAAATTACTAAAGAAAAGCAACAATTCGGATTTTGATTGTGAACAATTTAAGCAAGTTCGCAAGGAATATGAATTTTTGAGAAAATTTACATACCGACAATACATATTTTCTCTAGAAATGAACATTAAAAGAAACCAGAAAAGTTTTTGGTCATTTTTGAATTCAAAACGAAAAACATGTGGTATTCCATCTAGCGTTTCATATAATAGTGTATGGTCTGATAATATAAATGTTATATGTAACAATTTCGCGTCATTTTTTCAATCTAATTTTATGGATGTAAACATAAACTGTGATAAAATATAAAATGTTAAGTCTTTAATTGATGTTGGCAATCTTTCTTTATCTGTTGAAGATGTTCATTTAGATTTGTCATCATTAGATAATAATTTCAATGCTACACCAGATAATATTCCGCCACTTCTTTTAAAAACATGTAGTTTAAACCTGGCAGCGCCTTTATGTTTTATTTTCAATATGTCCTTATATACCAAGGCATATTTTTGGATACATGGAAGTATTCATTCATTACTCCATTACATAAGTCTGGTTCGAAAAGCTGTGTTGAAAACTATAGACCTATAGCCAAGCTTCAATTAATACCCAAGCAGCCTTATTTATTAACTCGTATTATCGGCAAAGTAAAGTTACTCCGACTTTACAAGTACTTTAATACTGAAAAGCTTATTTATAAAAAAAACAAACCAGTATTAAAGGAGGAGTAAGCTAAAACTGGTTCATAGCAGTTTTAAAGCCGTAGTAAAGTCGTTTTAGTATCTAAATGTCATTTTGACATTTCAATGAAGAATGTAAATAAATGTTTTTTCAATTTTGGAAAATGGATAGTTATTTAGATTTTGTAAATGATTTAAATACTTTTGACGCCTTAACTACTAGAAGGAGAAAGCTAAAGCACTATAAAATTCGTTTTAATCCCATGGCAATGAGAGATGATGATTTCCGTTTGAAGTACCGATTTTCGAAAGAAAATATGAAGAAACTAATAGATATTGCTCAGCCTTATCTAAGTGACGATAAAAGAGGAGGGCATATCCCAATTGATTTGCAAGTGTTGGCATCTATACGATATTGGGGACGCAATGAGGTACCTATTTACATTTATTTATGTGATATGAACCTTCCTTCTTCCTTTATTTGAAGATTCAAGACGATGGAGCCGATATCCACGGATTTAGCCAACCCACTCTTTGTCAGATATGCAAGCGAGTGGCAAAAGAGTTTGCGTCCAAAAGGGCAGTTTGTGTTCAAATGCCATCAACCGTTTCTGCACAGATACGGGACATAAACATGTTTTTTGCCATACGTGGATTTCCACAAGTCATCGGTGCAATTGATTGCACGCACATTCGAATCCCAAAAATCAGTGGGCCCTCTGGGCAGTTCTATGTGAATTGAAAGGGATATTATTCGTTGAATACTTAAGTTGTTTGCAACTTAAAAATTACTGATATTGTTTGTCGTTGGAGAGGAAGCACACATGACTCTCGCATTTTTAGGGAAAGTCGAATAAAGCAACGCTTTGAAAATGGTGAATTCAAAGGTCGTCTGCTTGGGGATGGCGGATACCCCTGTAGCAATATTTTATTCACCCCTCTTTTAAATCCACGCACCGAAGCTGACATTCGGAATACAGTAGAAAGGTGCTTTGGAGTTTGGAAGCAGAGGTTTCGAATTTTATTAACAGGTATGAGGTGTTCACTAGAAAATGCCAAAACGACTATAATCGCATTGGCAGTTTTGCACAACTTCGCCATCGATTTTAGGGACCAACTTCAATCAACATCTACAGGTACAAGCCAATAGATTAAATAAAGTTTAAAAAATAGTGTATTCCCTTTCTCAAAGCTGATGCCGATTTCTCTTCCCAAGAGGAAAGCCGTTCAGTTAACCAGGGTATATTACAGCCGCAAGGGCAACAACAATGTTCTTCTCGCAGTGTGTTCATAGAACAAATCTTCAGAACGTAGTTTCCAAACAGTTGTTACTTACTACTCTTTTATACTTACTTTTACTAAATAAATAACAATATTAAAAAGCTCATACAAATATTTTTGTTTTCTTTTTTATTTTCGTTAAAAAACTTAAATCTAGAATACATAACTTAATGAATAGGGCATTTAATTTCTATAAAAACTAAGAATCAACATAAAAACAAACAACAAACAAATCAACATAAAAAACTAATTCATTAATTCAAACTTCACAAACAAAACAAAAACTAATATTAAAAAAAATCACAGATCAACCACTCCCACTCAGCACACTCATCAATTACATTCTTTTAATTTTTTTTTTTTTAATTTATGAAGCTCGGCACTCTGCTTCCTCTCCTGCTCCACCTGGCTTATTTGCTCTAACAGCAACCGCATCTTTAGTTCATGCTCTTCTTCCATGCATTTTTTTAAAACAGCTTATTTTCCATCGATGCTTGAAACAAATCGTTTTTGAAAACTTCATCTTTCATCTTCATCTAAGAAAGTACGAGTACAAACAATTTTGTTAGATACAAAAAGAAAATGCAACATTTATTAGTTATTACAAATTGTTTACCTTCTTTGGGCGCTTTTTTTTTGGAGAAGGAGTTAGATGACACGGTGGAGAAACAATGCCTGTATTTTCTTGATCGAGGAATTCCACTTCATCATACTCCTGTGAAATGTTTTCCTGAAAAAGAACAGAAAAATGTGTTTAATATAATATCATTTTCAGTTGGTGTATAGATATTACATTTACAAATTTGTTTTTCGACCAACTGGTTTCGGGAGCCTCAGGGGAAACGTTTTCCTTTTGAATCTGTTTATAAAACACAACATTAGATTTTACTACTCAATTAAATTTACTGTTATACATACCATTGTACTCGAAAAATCGCAGTCAAATTCGTTCTCATCAACCTCAAATTCATGAGGGATGAGTGAAATTAATCTTTCCTGTTCTGAGTCAGGGGACTTTGGTTGTGGTCCTCCTCCTGTGGCATTTCTGCTTTTTTTGTAGGCCGATTGACTTGCCTTGGCTTTCATTTTTAGGGCCTTCCATTGCGTTTGCAATTGGTTGATGTCTCTCTTGGTTTGGCTTATTTTATTGAAGCTATAAGTATTAAAAGTAAAAATGATTTTTAATTGAATATAATGTACTGAGATATACATACTCCATCAAAATTTCGGCCCAAGCTTCCCTCTTTGACTTCGTTGTGTTCGTGTCCACACTTTTATTCTCAACGATGGACATTTTTTCTTCTATTAACTGCCTAAGAAGTATCTATGAACGTAAACAAATAGGTATATGTATTTATTTTTATCTTTTATAATCTGCAAATAACATTGTATGTAATGACTTACACTACTTTTGAGAAGTATCCCAATTTTGCGATCTTTTTCTTTTATTTTGATTGTCCATTTTTTATTTTTAAGTATTGAAAAATTTCTGAAAACAATTAAATTGTTGTGCAAATCAGCTGGGGTTACTTTACGGTTATAATAACCAGAGTTTTAGATTTGTCATTTTTGTCATTGATTCTAGAGCAAATGGGATGTTAGGATTTATTATTTGCAATTCAAAGTGTTTTAATGGCCCTTATACACTCAAGGCTCTCTACTTAAGTATAGTAAGACCATTACTGGAGTATTGTAGCGTTGTATTATTAGGATTTATTATTTGCAATTCAAAGTGTTTTAATGGCCCTTATACACTCAAGGCTCTCTACTTAAGTATAGTAAGACCATTACTGGAGTATTGTAGCGTTGTATGGAGTCCTTATACTAATTCATGTTATCAACGTAGTGAAAACGTTCAAAAACGTTTTACATTGCATTGAAAAAAGCATTTAGGCATTCCGATGTTCCGACATATGAGACAAGATGTATTTTAATTTAGTTGAAATCCTTTGCTTCGAGAAGAAAACTGAATTCAGTGTTGTTTGCTTTTGATGTTCTTTGTTCTAATATTGACTGTCCGGTATTGCTATCTATGTTCAACATTTACGCGCCAGCCCGAGGCTTACGGCCAAGAATGGGTGACTTTTTGTATGTTCCTTTCCATAGTACAAAAAATGCTAAACATAATCCTATTACAAATGCATGTTTAGAGTTCAATGAATTTGATTATGCTATTGATTTTAATGAGAATAGAATTAATATAAAACGAAAATTATTAAGTTTGTTATGAATGTTAATGTTTATGCTAAAATTTTGTAAATATTATAACTTAAGTCAGTCTTTAAACGTATTGTAACTTGATAGTTGAAATAAATAAATAAATAAAAAATACTTCTCCATTTCTCAAAATTTTAAAAACAATTCTTTTACACGTTTTTTTGAAATGTGAAAATGACATATAAATACTAAAACGACTTTACTACGGCTTTAAAACTGCTATGAACCTGTTTTAGCTTACTCCGCCTCTAATACTGGTGTATTTTTTTTATAAATAAGCTTTTCAGTATTAAAGGCCTTTTAAAGACGGAGTAACTTCACTCCAATGATAATACGAGTTAATAAATAAGGCTGTTAGATTTTAGTTCAAAAAGTGTTTTCCTTTTCTTCCGGTAGATAAAATATTGTTCTCAGTGAACCACAACTCCGGTTCCTTTTAACTTTGGTGCAGCATTCAAGATTTTCTGTGCAGTTGCTTTGCTTTGTCATTGAATTTTAATATCATTGTTGTTTTGTTGTTGTGCCGATTGATGAATTCTTGTGATTTCTCGTACTTTATTTGTGTATTTACATCTAGATCGAGAAGGCTAAAACTAGTTTGTTTTGCTTGTTTTGTTGACCACAGGAGCTGTATTTCGACGGAGATAGCATATATGTATGTTATCTTTAGTTGAAATAATTTTCAAATGTTCTGTGAGACAGCCATCAACAATAGATTTGATTTCGTTAATTTGCCATAATGTGCTCATATTTGTGCTTTTATTCAGATTCTTTTCTAGGGGTAGGTTTTTTGCTTATTGGGGGTTTAGATGGAGGTATTTCCCCCAATTTCTGTTTCCATAGCATATAGGTACCAATTACTTACACAGGCAAAAGAGAAGATGGCTTTTTAAAGTCCAAAACTCAAATAATAAATTTTTCCTTTCGAAATACAGTGGACTCTCGCTAACTTGAACATACGATAACTTAAACAATCCAATAACTTGAACATGCTATTTTCCCTGTTATGTATTTTGTAGCTTGAACAGGCAATTTTGAAGACTTTACCTTGAACTTTTCTATTGCTTACTCTATAAGTTGAATAAATAAGACATTTGAACTTTTTTCTGCTGAGTCCATAAGTTGAGTTATCAATAATTAATGGAACAGGTGATGTTGCTATCGTACACAGAATTGTAACTAATACTGTAGTTATCGAAACAATAATTGATGAAGTAGTCAATTGGGTGTGTCAAAAAAACAGAACGTTCAAAAGATTCACACTTCTCCAAAACCTCAGAGAAAGTTCGCTGAAGAATGTTTTGTATAAAACTAACAAACGATTTATTTTTTAAGTTGGATCATAAATTGAATTTTGATATTGATGGATTTGCTAAGTTTATGTTTCGACTTTGTGCGCCAGAGCAATCGCTAAACAGGATTGTTGGAACAAAAAGATCACAAAAATTTTGTTGTTTTCCTACTATTAACCTATTTCTTTTTTAGCATTATATGTAAAGGGTTATCCATTTTGCGATTTCAAAAGTATAGGGCTGAAATTCGACATCTGTCAAACTTATGGATAACCCTTTATATATTTACCTGCTTGCCGGGCTTTTGTGACTTTTTTCTTCTGCCACTTATCTTTTCTCCCATCCTTTGCTCATTCTTAATTTTTGTTTTTAAATGAGACCGAAATTTTCATCTAGTTTAGTTCAAGATTTCTGCGATCTGACCTGTTAGAATCAACAGAGGAATATTTTGATAAGGGTTGCCAACGGCTTGAAATTTTTTAATCGTTTTTTTTTTTTTTTTAACACGCTTATATTAGCTTCTCCTGTAAGTATGAATGCATGTACTGTCTATATGTAACCGAATTTTTTAGACTCGATTTTGCTGACTTCAAAAGAATTGATTTTATTCAAACTTTGTACAAAAATCAAGACCCAATGACAATACAATAATTCGTCTCATTAACCTTATCAGGATCACTAGGATTAACTAATTTTCTCCCGAAGTTTCTGTTTCTACCTCCTTTCCAGCTCGAGCGCTCGTTTAATTTATTTATAATTCAATCGCTTTCAAATGGTTCATAGGCCAAACCGGCTAAAGCGTAGTTTTTTTTTTTTGACGAGAGATCATTGATTCATCAGGAATGGGGTTTCCATACTCCACAAGACCACAAGTCGTATTCTGTCTCGTACTCGAACTCGTACCATATCTAAATCGTCATTCTTTAATTCATATAAGTTCAAAAATCTAAAAAAAATCAATAAAATTGAAAAAAGTAATTTGTGTTGTTTTTTCAAAGAAATTATTAAATTTCTAACAATATCCTTAGTTCCATTGATTTACTTTTCTCGAACGATAACGAAAGTGTTAATCCATATGAGAAATCGTAACGAATCGAATCTAACAAGCCGACTCCACTATAGATATCTGTATTTTTTCTCTCTCTCTTTTTTCTCATTTCTTTGCTGGGAAAATTATAAAAAATGATTATATTATATAAAATGAAATATAGCGACTCCATTGGAGATTTCATGTCATGATCGAGCCTCATGAGATAAATTATGTCCTGTGGAGTCGGCCACAAGTTTGGTACGTTTTCATTGTACATAATATGTATGTATGTATGTATGTATGTATGTATGTATGTTATTCATCCTGACTTAATTTGAAATATAATTTTTGACAGAATTTCGACACAATACTAGTAATATTATTTTTTCTTATTTATTTACAGATCAAAGAGCTATTGAAACAGATTTGAGAGGATATTTTATTCACCAGCCAAAAAAAATTTTAAATATGATAAAACAATTGCTGACATTCACAAAAAAATATAAAATTGTACGGGGAATCTTGTCATATGGTACATTGTGGCCTTGTGGTAGCCTGATCGAACAGACGTTAGTGGAAAAACGGTCCTTCAGAAACTACGACTGGGTTAAATGTTTAAAGTAAGGAAGTATAATAATGAAAAGTTTCTTCAAATAAAGCAATAATAATAATTATTCAATGATTTTTTTTAATTTATTGTGCGATTGAGTGGCTTTATCACCTAGGTAATTTCCTAAAAACGTTCACAGATAACGTATGTAAATTATCTAGAGACCTAATTTAAGGCGATTGTTCTCATTCGCTTATTGTGGTACAGTTATATTTTTATCTATTATGAAAATAATCCAATATCTATGTATGTATGTAGTTATTATTAACCCATAATCCATAAGTCGTTTTTTGCCTCGTACCCACTCGTAACCGAACTCGAACTCGTATTATATCAAAATCGTTATTCTTCAAGTCTCATACTTTGCTTACGAGAAGCTAAAAAAATTGTCAGTTGGACTGCCGATAGAAGTGAAAACGCAGAACTTTTAGGATTAAAATTTGAAATTTTGTAATGTTCGAATCGAAATTATCACATCGATTGGCGTTCCGAGCATCAATTATTTTTTTTATTGTTTGCATAAAAAGTAGTAAATGAAAATAATTTGAAAATCAAATTTATTGAAATTTACCTTTTAAACTTCAACACATTAATCCACATAACATTATAATTTAATAATAATATAATTATAATAATTATTAATTTAAAATTTATAATTACAAAACCCACTATAAAAATATGATTGAAAAACTAGAAATCTTTAGTAATAAATCGTTCAAACCTCCTCTGCGAAATAATGATTGCGTGATGCATTGCAGAGGTTAGATAATAAAAAATAAATTTACAAAATTATCAAACGCGAAAATAAATACGAACATTTAAAATTATTTTGAATAATATGTATACAATTTTCAAAGGCCAAAATATGAAAATGCAATAATTTAAAATTAATTCTGTTTTAATTCTTTTATTTTAAAAATATTGGGATATTTATTTATCACTCACTATTGTACTGCACAATATGCGTTTTTCTTTTTAAGCTCAGAGCGCAGAGAACTGAGCTGTCAAAAAAAGATCTGAGTTTCTTTTTAAGCTCAGGTACATCAGAGCGCTCAGGTTGTGTTTCTTTTTTCAATCGGAGCTAGCTCTGCTCAGAGCTAAAAAAGGAAAAAGCCTAATGATTCTATCATTTAAATTATAATCAAAAAACACAATTCACAGTGTACCTATAGTATATACACATTTAACTTTTAACTATCCATTTAATATCACTCATACGATGTACTCATTACCTTCAAAGAACTTGCACTAATGTATCACACACAATATTCTTTCGTAATGATTGTACTAGATGAATTCGTTGATGTTTTCACCAATTTTTTATTGATAGATTTTATCCATTTAGTAATGAACTAATGAGCATGTCGGTGACGTGAAACCATAAGTTTTAACTCTACCAAAAAGTGCCCAACGCGCCTATAGAAGTTTTTACTTCAATATTAATTTTAAGGTTTCATTTTAAATATTTCGTTTTTGGCAGATCAGTTCCCTGTGGATATGAAAAGTCTCAAGTCTTCAGGAATAAGCCAGATATTATGGAAGCTTTATTGCTAGGAACCAGTCGTTCAAGTTGGCCAAAATTTGACTTATTTAGATACATAGATGGAATACCTTTGACTCAGTCGTTGCAAATTCTTACACATGTACATGATATTATATTAAAGTTAATTATAAGATTGAATTGATAATACAAATTTTTTGTTAACTTTCAAATGTGTGTACAATGTTTTTTCTTATGCTGGCTGCCGTTTGGAGCTTTTTGTTGGTAGGAAATTACCAAACAGGGGTTGAGGGAGATTTCAGTATAGATCACCCAACCTAAATTTTCAAGAGTTCTTTAAGATAAATTTTAAACATATTTGAGCAGCATATTTTGTCCTTAGTACAACAATTTGAAAAAAATAGCAAGAAACAAGAAAAGTCCAAACTGAGCTTTTTGAAAGAACTGCTTTTTCGGGAGGTAATTGGATGCCCGATGACAGCCACATTTCGTGTCCAAATCCGAAAATCCAGCATTTGGTTCCCTAAATTTGAACGCATAATTAACTTTGAGTCCAAACCAATTGCCTTTTATTCATTTTTATCGAAAAAAATTCTCACGGCTAGTAAAGTAAAAAAAACATGACTTTAATTGAATCAAATACGAGGGCAGGAGTACCTACGATAACTTGGCCGCCAAAAAAATAACGGTTTTTGGAAGATTGGCTTAATACAAGAATTTTTTACTATGGGAGGGGGGTCTATCTCCCCCCGTTTAGGTGGTAGGGGCAATTAAAAATGAAAATGCTTTGAACGGAAATCGAATTTTTAAAAAATAACGGTAATATCTACAATTAAGTTTGATACATTTTTTTTAAAGCTTCTCTATTTTATCAGCCTGTTTTTAAATAAAGTGAAAAAAGTTAATAGATTTCAAAATAACTAACTTTAAAACCAAAATTTGCCCAAAACAAGCTTAAAAATACTTTTGAAGAGTAATTTTCCAATTTTTTTATGAAGTATGTATAAACATTTTTTGACTTACAATCTGTTGCTCTAATTAATTCTTAACCAAAATCTGAAAATTATATGAATTTATGTCTACCAGTTCTTGCCATTGACGCAATTTCCATTTCTTTCTAACTTATGCTTGAAGACTACTTTCGGCAGCCGCTCGTCTTCCATTTAAATGAGTACATAATAAAAGTGTAATTTAAGTGTTTCAAGGCTAGGAGGGGGGCATCTGTTTCCAGGTGGATCATATAATTAGGGGTATTATTAGATTACCTGAATATGCGTTTTATGCTGTAAGGCTGAAATTTTTCCACTGAGTCAAAATTTCTACATCCCCAGAATTGTACCGCATACAGAAGAATAGAATGGGCAGTCGTTCGAATAATTTTTTTGTTTTGACATTTTGCGATACAAACTTATTTTGGATACAAGAATTCCACGCTGAATATTTGGTTCTTTTTGCTCTTGTCAATTTGAGTTTATCTACATTACCAAGGTATTTGTACTCTCCAACAACTTCAATAGGATCCGTTTGGTAAGATTTTCAAGATTTCCACATATGTAGATTCAAAACTTTCGAGTCTGTATATTTTAAGCTGCATACTATTTACTGTGTCAACAAGAAAAACAACATCGTTTGCATATGTACCTATGTACTGGCCCGGAATTAGTATTCATCTGCCATGTTATTAATGATCAAAATAAATCAAAGCAACCTTGTTTGACATCTATCGTCGCGTGCATCGTTGCAAATTCTTCTGACAAATATCTACCATTCCATACCGCAGCTATGTTATCTTCTTACAGATTTCTTATTATATTTACTATTTTACTGCCTATCATGCTGATCTTATGCACATCTTAAAATAATGCTTATGCAGTTCAGAAGCTGAAGAATCAGTATGTTGCTTTTTAATCTCAACAGATCCTGGCTTATTTCAACTTCTTAAAAATCGGTACAATGGATGTATTTTACTCATTAATTTGTTTGCTTTATAATAACCAGTGTTGGGAACGTAAGTTACTCCGAGTAAGTTACCCATATAGTTACGCGTAACTAATTGTAATTAGTTACGTCTCATTTTCCGCGTAACTAATGTAACTTATTTAACTAATAGCTAAAATCTGCTGATTGATCATTTAAAAAAATAAACAATAACATTACTAATGAGTATAACAAACTTTAATTCAATAAAAAAATAACAAATGAAATATAAAGAATGAAAGAAAAGAATGTATGTAACTAATACTCGTCCGACTCGTTAAAATATGGACTAATGTCTTCCGTTCGTAATGTTTCGTAAATTTTTTGGGACCTTCGGAAGACAACCTTAAAAAACTAAGTGGTGTGAATCGAAGACTATTTTGAAAAAGTACTCAATATTTGCTTTCAATATTTTTAAAAAGCTTTTTAAAAATTACACCTTATATGGCCCAATCATGCACTAATCATGCAAATTGTACAATATTTACTTGTGTCTATGAGTAGACAATACATACGTATGTAAAGTTCAGAGCCCGCTGCATCAGTAATTTTAATTGCATTGGCAATAAAAATAGAAAAAAAAGAAAAGAAACGGATATGGGGCAAAGAATGGCTGAAACGGAGAAACGAACTAGACATTTTAAATTATAAAAATCGTTGGAGGAATCATCAATGAGCTATTATACTAATTTCTTTAATACGCGATTACTATATTCGCTAAATCACAATATGGTGTTAGGTCCATTTACGATTTTTTAACTCAAAAAGCGCTACCCTAGCATTTGTAAAACGAATTTAAACTTCAAACCTTGAGCGTTAACTGACATATAACACAAAAGTAAAACCCTATTTGGACAATGAAAACAAAAACTTCGTCTCAGAAATATTTTTTTTTTTTTATTGAGACCTTTTAAAATCAGTACATTTTGTTTTTCTTATAAACTAAATTTAAAAATTCGGTCGACTTAAAGATATGTCAGACTTAATAAAGTAAATTTAAGCAAATGTTTATTACATTAAGACCATTGAATTCATTTTAAAGAAAGTAAATTAAATTATTATTTAAGCACAAATAATCATATGATTGATCATATGATTATTTGTGATTTAAGTCTACACTTGCTCCCGGCGGCGGCGTACAATCTCAACGTTGCTAAGACTTAAAACTAACGCTTAATACTAAATTAAAACTTAAAAGGATACCCTTATCTAATTACAAATCATGATTAATCCCAATGTAAAGCCCCTTTTAGACGATCAGTTTTCAGTTCAGTTATCAGTTCATATTTCATATTTCAGTTCAACTGTCAGTTCAGTTAAAATGAACGTCAGTTCGGTGTTCAGTTCATCAGTTAAACTGAGAATTGAACTGAAAACTGATTTGAATTCCATCAGTTACAGTTTCAGTTTTTGTGTTTAGACATCTGCTGAAAAAATAAAACAAAAGATGTACCAACGGTGGCGAAATGATTGACATCGAAATAACCAAAAACCGAAAGAATCGAAAACGAAACAATCAAATGTGAAATAAAGGTAAGACGAAATAATTCAAAAACGAAACGATCGAAAAAAAAACAATCAAAAACGAAATTAAACTAAAACTAAATACTTAATCAGAAAGATAAACAAAAATTTTCGAAACCAAAAAAAAAACAAATAAATAAAAAAAGTGAAACAATAAAATGTGAAAAAACAAAATACGAAACGATAGAAACGAAACAACAAAAAAACCAATTAAAAAAAACGAAACGAACCATACCCATATTCATTTTATTGGCTTCATGTTTAGCAGACTCATACATATGTACCTACACCATGATAACGCAAACGAGAAATGCACATTGCGCATCCTTAATGATATTTGTAGGTATATATCGTTAGGTAAGACTTCGGTCAATTTATAAGGGCCCTTAGGAAAACGTTTTTTGCTAACTCCAGTTGTTACTATATTTTTTTAAAAATTAGAAGAAGTTTCGTATCATTTGATTTAATGATTTTGAACTGTGAAGTTTTCGGATAAATGTAAAATTCGTTACTATGCTTTGCAACCATTGTGAAATTTGAACTATCTACATAGGTTTTATTACTACTCTGGAGTTTATGTTAAGGCTTTAAACGAAGTTCACCAGGTCAGCAAGTTAAAAATAAAAATGTCACTACTTTATTTCTTGTCTCATTGTAAAATTTTGTATTCACGTAAGATTATTGTACATTATACTGTTTGTTCCAATTAAACTGTAATTAAACTAAAATTAGAGATTAGGTCAAATGAGATAGATTTTTGATTTTAAAGACTTTCTTTATTAAATTAAATTTAATTTAAATTTATTAGAATTTTGAAGATTTATTACGTAAAAAAAACTTGAAATTCGCAACTGGTGTTTTTCGAAAAAAAAATCAGTTTTAGTAAAACATTGTTTGAGGTGGAATTTAGCTAGTAATTCTTCTGTCGCCTTTGCTTGTGAATTGTACCAATCAAGTGTAATCTAAAGAAGAAATCCCTGAAAACAGTTAGTACCTCGAGTACCTCGAGTTAGTACCTCGTGAATCGTTTTTAACAAGGCCTAGGCCTATCCGATTTTGGGGATGTAGCCCCAATCGATTATTACGTGGTTATTTTCTTTCGCTAAGAGTAAACGAATTTTGGTTATCACACCAATCCCAAAATATAAATAGAAATCTTAATCTATGTACATAATAAACATATGTACATATAAAACATAAATAAATACCATTAAAACAAAAGTTAGGTCTCAAGGTAATAAAAATTGGTTTGCAAATGGGATGAGTGAACTAACAAACCTGTGCGGCGCGGCGGCGGCGCGGCGGCGCATGATCTAGCTTTTCGGAAAATTTTGAATGTTAAGGAAATTCACGAAATTTACAAAGTTGTTCAAGAAGTAAGACTAGCGAAGAAAGTATTCCAGATTTTTCTTGAATTTTTAAAATGACATTTAGATTAGTTGCTAGGAAGGTTTTAATTTTAAACAAATACTTTTTACTTTTAAAGCTAAGTCGTATACAAAATATTGAAAAATTATTTATTATTATTTGTCCTAAGATAAAGATATAAGGGTTGATAATACATACATACATATGTACATATATATGTAGATACATATATAAATATTTATATAAATACCCAAAGTCCGTATAATTCCTTTTCATCATTTTTAGATTCAGTATTTTTGGAGCGTTTTTTATGGGACCTACACTTTATGTTTGGATGAGGCTAGCAGCAGTTATGTGGCCAAGAAGAGATGTTAAATCCTCAATATGCAAGGCAGTCACAGAGCAGGCATCATACGATCCAATGGCAATATCAACGTTTATGTTTACCATGAGCATATTTGATGGGAAGACAATTGATGAAGCACAGTGGGAAGTAAGTGTAACATTTTTTAAAGATTTTTTCTGATAATATCAATCGATTTAGGTAAGGAATAAGTTTTTTGATGCTTATAAAGTTGGTGTTATTTATTGGCCGTGTGTGCAAACGATAAATTTTACATTTATTCCAAACCGAAACCAGGTGGTGTTTACATCATTTTTTAGCATGCTATGGACAGCGTTTTTAGCTTATACAAAATATTTAGAGCTTCCAAATGTAGACTTGGAGGAACACGTTGTTGATATTCATTTCTTAGAAATATAGTACTATTTCAAATTTGTTAGTTTAAATTCTTTTGAGAAATAAAATTTTGCTTCTTTAACGAGCTTGGTTGTGTTTAAATACTAAATTAAATTTTTTATTTATTCGAATTTTATGACCTGCAATATTTGTCTGAGGCATTGTATGATAAAACTTACCGTTTCGCTGAAAATCGTGAAAAAAACACTAATTGTTGACCTTTGACCTTGAATACAAAATTGTTCCATACAGGGCACAGGTGGGGAACTTTTCAATTTTATTTTTAATTATATTTTAAACAATCTTACTGATTTTTAGCTTGCTGGGAATTTATGTAGATTTACCCTCATTTTTTAGTCTAATTTGACTGGACTATAAGAATAAAAATATAATTTACGCAGAAGTATACTTTAAAATATATACATACAATACATACATACATGTTTCTTTAAACTTAAATTTAATTGCGATTATAACTGAATTTGACGCGGACGAAGTTGCGGGCAACAGTTAGTAAGCAATAATACAGCAAAATGGAATCGAATTTGGGATCCGTCCGACAAGGTTTGTAATTATGAAAGACCTATTAAATCCCTATAATACGAGTACAACTATTTTTACATGCTTTCCTACTTCTCGTGGTCAGAATAACCCGATCTAAATCATTAAATTTATTTAAAAACCATTTTAAATGAACACAATCGTTACCATTATAAACACCACCATAAACCCTACAACAATCATAATAACCACTCAATTGACAATCAACAACATCATCATCATTCTCCCTTTTTTTCTCTTATGGACACACGAATAATCTCATCTTTTCGATTGTCAAAAAGTAAAAAAAAAACTTTAAAAAAAAAATGTTGTCTAATGCTGGAAATAAAAATTAATATAGCCAAAAATAACTTATTTGAGCACATTTTCTATCTTTTACTAATCCACTATCTACTTCTACTAATAAGAATAATAGAGGAAAGGTTTGATTTTTTGTTTGTTTGGATTGAATAGACTCCGAAACTACTGTACCGATTTGAAATATTCTTTCTTCGTTGTGAAGCTGCACTATTCCCAGTCGACCTAGGCTACATATGTACATAGGTATATCATATTTAAAAAAAAATAGTGATCCTTACTAAAACTCCAAAAATGTAACTTAGGGTGTTTTAAAATAAACAGACTTTTGACTATACTTACCTGGTTAAGGCGGAAGGGGCAAATTAATCTTAATCAAAAACTTAAAACTACATGAATTTATGTCAAATTCACTTTAAAAACAGTCTGATGTAATTGTTAGTATTACTGTTATTTTTTGACAACTCTTTTTTCGTTCAAAGAGAACTAACACCATTAAAAAAAAATACCGCACTTTTTTCCAATAAGGCATTTCCTTGTATTGTTCTTCTAAAGTGGGCGGTAAGTCGTAGAACAAAATCAATATAATTTCCAAAGTTTTATTGCAAATTTAATAGTAAGAAAAATTCTAAACCAACTCTGTGTGCATTTCCATTAAAACTTCGATCTGTATTTCCATGTTATATTGAACTCGACCCAAGATATTCACTACAAATTTGTCGAATATACCGCATGCATTTATGGCACACTGAAGTAAAATGGAAAGAAGGTGAGCAAGAAATTTTGTTATTAATCTTATTCCTTGAACCCGCGACGAAACAAAAGGCATTTTTGAGCTTTTGATCTGGACTGAAAGCTGAATTTGTTCAAGCAAGAAACAGAAGAATCGCCTATGTCAATGTTTGAGAAGATGTGGTTTAGGCGAGATTTGTGAGGTTTTTTTTTAATGTTTTTATAAATATAAAATACATTATGTAAATAAATGGAAACATATTTAAGGGCTGCAGCATTGTTGTGCACCAGCTGTGAGTAAAAATGCAGACGTTAATGAGGGCGTACAAAACCTCAAATAATAACACGAGTGCAACTGGTGCATCTTCACTTCATGCGTACCAACCACCATTTTATGCACCCAAATTTTTGAAGACAAGCCCGTCCACTTCGAAAGCCAATCGTTAAATGTTGGGCTTGAGTTTCTTTTGAGCGTAAGAAAAGACTTTTGTATTTACACAATAATATCAAGGTATATAGAATATAATGGTATGACACTCCGAACTCTCTAGCTCCATCTCCTTCACACATGCTTACGTCATGTGTATCGTGAAATTCTGTTTTGTTTATTTGACGGTTTTGATAGAAACCTAATAATGAAATTAAATTATTAAGAATATCAAATGTGTTGAGATACAAATAAATTATTCAAAAAACATCGAAAAAAAATCAGCATGCTGTAAAAAAAAAAATAAACAAGAACGTTTAATTCAGAATTTTATTCAGTTTTCTTTTTTTAGAATTCAAATTTTCCGTCAAATCTTTGTTTAATATCCGAATTTTAAAAAAACATTTTGCAACGAAAAAACAACTTTTTTATTTCGAATTCGAGTTCAATTTTTTCAGCCAAACTTAAAAGGTTTTTTTATAAAACCAGATCCCACTTTCAATGTTGTTAAATTGTAGCTATTCGCCATGTTCCGGAATTCGATCGAAAGTGAATTGAAATCACTTTTGAATTTCACGTGAAATGAAATTGGATGTTCTAGATTTCGAAAACTTTGAAATTGCTTCGAACTGTCAAGACTGAAGGATCATCCATTTATATTTTGTTTCTAAAGTGAAATTCTTGTGCTTTGAACATGGATGCAATATTATTGGCAATTTTAATGGATAGAAGGAAGCAGAATTCAAAAGAAAAAAGAAAAAAGAAAAAGACAAATTTTGCGAGACAAATCAAATGTTTTAGATTTCCCTGACACAATGTGAGAGTGTGAATATTATATGAATTGTTCTGATAAATAAAGTTAGGTATTTCTTGCTTTTTTTTAAGTTTTCGTGGTAATTTTAGATTGAAATGACAAAAATAAATATTTTTCTCTTACATTTTGCTAACAGACGAAGAAATATGTATACAAAGTAAGGGCACTTTCCCAAAAAATAAGTGATTTGAATCCGTTCAGAAATCGGAATGAACCGAAATGCAGAACACCAATTTTCACTTTCGAAATTCCAATTCACAATTACGAATTGTGGAACACCCAAATTCACTTTCGCCAAGTGAATTCACAATAAGTGAAATGCAGAACATGGGCCATTGAATATATCTTCGAGATGCATTAGAGTCCGCACAAATGTTTCGTTTGGTTTTCGCAAGCCCCCTTCTGAAACCTGATCTGTCCATGTGAAAGATGTAGAGAATTTTTGCTCGCAATATCTTTCCAGCAGATTTGAAATTTTGGATTTGAGGCGATTAAGAATGTATCCTGCTAGGTACTCTAAAGCATCGTACTCCAACTCACACATTTCAAGTGCCGGTTCTGCAGTTTCATCTTTGTCCACAAGGCATGTAAGTAAACTGGATGTCATGACGGATTCGGAACTAAACTCGGATTCGGAAGGATTTATCGCATTTTCTTCTTCGACATTTGATTTATTAATCAGCCCATCACTCACATCCATTTGTAATTCTTCACCACTATCAGCCTCAACATTTGCATATTGTGAAACGATGCTTTCATTTCTACCAAGAATGTACCTTCGGAGACGATATTTAAACTGTAACGCTGTGGGATGATCATAAAGATCGCCCTTCGCTCTCATCACACCAAAAAACATTTCCAAATTTAGATTTAGACGGTATGTTAACAAGTATGATATCTGGTATTCTTGCTGAAGATCTATGAACATCATCCTGAGTGCACTGATATTAGTAAGTATTCCTTCTTGAAATGGGATCAGTGACTTGTGGTTTCCAACTCGCATACTTCTCATCGTGGATGCTATTTGGGTTAAAATTTCATCCTGAAGTTCGAGTTCTAGGCCAAAAGCTGCCATTCTTGGGCGTGAGTCAATTTTTGGAATTCTTGCGTTGAATATGTCAAACCAATCATTAACCTGCGGAAAAAAGTGATGAAATTACCGACGTTATATATACATATATTAAAATAAAGAATAGAAATTTAACTAACCCATTCTTCTCCAGAGTCCTCGGTTATCTCCACCCAAATTAGAAACTACAGCGACAACATGGTAATCCTTGGATTGTAGATTTTTGATAATAGTTTTGAACATTTCTTTTGTTAAGGCACAATCATAATTGTAAAAGATAGGTTGCTTCCAATTCTCAAAGAGTCCTCTCGCCATTACCACTTGAACATAATTAGCCGGAGCCAAAAGTGTATCGCTTTTAGTATCGTACTCATACGACTTCTATATTTTCATTTCGTCTGCCATGAGAACGCATACTTTTTGGAAGGTGGACAAATTAATATTTCTCATTAAAGCAAATACAGATCTGAGGTAACCCGGGTTGATGTTAACTTTTGAAGCTCAATTTCTTAGCGTTGTCACAGCTGGTAAAGGATATTTTCTTTTTAGTAATAGCCTGTACGCTTTAGGCCCACTGGAATAAATGGCGATGGCTAAAGAAATATCATTTACTTCCCATTTAATCCTTTTGCCATTCGCTTGAAGCTTTCTTCTTTGCGCAGGCGTAAATATTCCATCTATGAATTTACTTTCCTGTCGGAGCATTTGAACTTCTTGAATTAAACTCTCATTTTGTTGAATAAGTTCATCCATTAGTTCATGTGTGCTGTAATAACAGATAATTTTATGACAAACGAACTTAATTAATTAGGTATTATTCTATTCAACTTCGTAAGAGCCTCATTTAAATCGTCAGTGTTTGTAGATTTGTCGATTCTTGCAACGCAGCCTTCTACTGGTGCTTCTTGAACATCTTTGACATCAGTGATAACTGTTGAAAGTGCCTCGAGATTTGCTGGTCCTTGGCCATCAGCGAAACTTCTTCTCAGACAAAATATAAATTTTTAGTACTTGCATAAAGAAGCTTTAAAATATATCTTACAAAATTTCCTGGACAGCTTGTTTTGCGTCCCGCTTGTTTTTCCTTTCTTGGCGCTTACTTTCAGAATCAACTGATGACAAAGGCAAGTTTATTGTTGGGACAGCATCCAATTTGAGTTTTTTACTATTTTTTGGGGAGTACTTGAGCATTGCGTGCATCAAATTCCGCAAATATTGTTCAGGAGTAAAATGTCTTGAATATATAAATGCATTTTGGACATTGAATTTGTCTTTCCTTCCGCACTTAAATAGCCAAACTGTTTGCATTCTTTCATCTTTCGGAAAACGAAAAAATTTTATTTTTTCAATATCGTTTAGTTGATTTCGCTTAAGTCTTTTATCGTTGCTACTATTGCATCCGAAAACAGCACAAATCACCATATTAAGACACTTTTTAATTAATTATTAATTTCCTAATCAGTAAAAAAAAACAAAGTTCTATCAAATAAGAAATAAACGACTGCAATGTAAAAATCGAAACACGATACAAATGACGTACAATTGTGTGAGGAAGATAGGAATAGAGAATCTCGAATGTCATACCATTTTATTCTATATACCTTGCAATAATATTAAATGATCTTCTTTACAGGATATATGTAGAGTACCGAGTTCACCATCATTATTACAAAATGTGCAACTGGGCCCTCATCTCGGAAGGATGTTGTGCTTCACGTAAGCTGTTATGCTTATCGTCCAAACGATATCGAGTAGACGATTTGGCTTTTACTTCACGATACCGATTTAGCTATCGTGTTTGTTAGTTTTTTGTCTAAAAAAAATAATTACATATTAAAGAAAATATTTCGCCGTATTAATATAATATAATATAATATAACAAAACTAAAGGCAAAGAGATAAACAGAAATTGATTAGAAGAAGAGAACTGAGAGATGCCTCGGATCCCCTTTAACTTCCAGCAAACTTTATTATTGATCTGGACAGCAGCGTTTATTTTCAACATAACGGCATGGCGCTACGTGCCACACAACGAAACCATGGATCTTTTACGAGAAAAGTTTAATACCACAAAATGAGTTGTGAAAATAAAAATTATAACTAATTAGTTCTTTTGTTTGATGTACATATGTATAAGGTTTAAAAAAAAATTAAATAACGGTAAGACCTACATAATGCCATGATATAAGTTTTTGGAAAGCCAAAAATATATTTTCTTAATTCTCATTTTAAATTAAGTTGAGTTTGTAGGGAGATAAGACTCCCCTCCCATACGATATTTTTCTTGTCTCAATCCAACCTTTTCATTGTAGCTCTTTGAAATCAGATAAATTTTCAGAAGTGTGAATTATAAGTAAGGATGTTTTCTTACCGTCTGCCTATCTAAGGTTCGGTAGTCGATTACATATTTTTTAATCTAGATAATTTTATAACGATCCACTTCTGGTAGTTAAAACCGTAACGCTTACTTAAAACTTAAAAATATATTTTCTCGCACTTCTCGCAATAAGTTCACACACAATCATTTTACTTTAGATATGTAAAAAACTACATGAATTAACTACAGAAATTATCCGGAATCCAAACCTGACAAAAAATTTGTGATTGAAAAAAATCCATATTATTACAATAATGTTTATCGGGTTGGTCACAGTAATAAAACGATCTTATTAAGTGGTAAAAAAGTAATGATTGTTTTTATTGACGATAAAAGAGAAATATAATAATTTTTTTAAAGAATACTACTCAGATCTGTTAAGGATGTATGTATGTACATTATAATATGTGGAGCAATATATTATTCATAACATTAAGTACACTTAGATAATTATAATAAATTGTGGAGTGCAATTCACCAATTAAATAAAGTTAACGATCGCTTTTTAACTAAGCTTTTAAAAGTTAAACGCCAGAAAGCCGAACGAAAATCTGGATTGTAAGAAGCATAAATAAATGGATTAATTGCGCAATTTATCCATCCAATCCATGTCAAGAAAATCATAAGTGCCTCCGAGTTTGCCGCTACTGGAAGAAATGGTTTTAAAATATAATAACAAAAAAATGGAAGCCAACATGCAATAAATCCACCCATCACCGTAGTCAAAGTCTTTGTAGTTTTTGTTTCTTTTCTGCTTGTTGATACTCTCATAGGAATACGCAGTGAATGATGGTTAGATATACAATGAGTATTTAAATTTCTCCTTTTTCCTAAACTTATAATTTTTGATGATAATGATTCTGAAAACGATGGGGATCGCAGTATCGGTGAAGGTTGTTGGGAAGTGTTATCACAATTTAATGGAGGACATCTATTCGGTGTTGAAAGTCTAGGAAATTCCACAAGCTCAAAAAAGGTGCCGCGCTCAGAAGAGCTTGTATTCATTGTGTTGCAAGATTTGGAATGATTAAGGAAAGACGTTACTGGATGATTACTTTCACCTTGATCATGGCAAAGGACTAAACTTTTTGGATCGTTATTATTTGCTTTTGATTTTTCAGAAACCTGCAATATAAACAGTACACACCTTAATAAAAATGTACAAAATATATATAAGTTTCACTTACAGCGTCACGCACCATTCTTTTTTGACGAGATGTAAGAACGAAGCCGATCCTTGAATAAACATAAAGCATTACACTTAGAGGGATGAAAAACGACCCCATTGCGGAAAAAACAACATATCCTTTGTTTTGATTATATCGACACTCAAATTGGGAGCTAGTATCATCTAGTTTATACCTTAATAACAGTATTATTCTTAATTAAGGTGTTAGTTCAAAGAGTATTGTGTATTATCATTATACCATCCAAACAAGGGGGGGCATGTTATAAGGAATGCAATTATCCAAACCACCAATATCATAAGTAAGGCTGAGCGTTTTGACCTTCTTCTTTTAGAATATTTGAGCGGTTGAATTACTGCAAGGTATCTAAATGTAATATACGAAATAAAATAAGCTAGTTAATTATAATAACAAATACTTAACTCTATTACCTATCTAGACTTATAGCACACAGACTTAAAATAGAAGCGGTGCATAGCAAGATATCTAAGGATATCCATATGTTACATAGTATTATGCTGAACTTCCAGGCACCTAGAATCAAATAACTTCAATTATTATAGCATTATAAATGATTACTGTATGAAAAAAAAAAAAAAAAAACAACTAAAAAAATTTTTTTTGTTGATTTGACGTAAATGTTATTGCATTTCTTATAAGAAAACGTTGATTGTTTACATTTTATTTTAATGAATGTTGAAAAATAAATGCAAACACCAGCTTTACACAACCCACATACATACATGCACAACATCCAAAATAATATAATAAAAGAGGCTGGGTGCGACCCACACTGATAACTTCCCATTGTACTTAATGTCAATTTGATATTCAATATTTTATCGTTTTTTAGATATTGATAAATGCATTATATTGGAAATAAAATACATTTGAAATCAATATCATTGCTTGTTGTGAAGATATTTGAGCGGAAAAACAATTTTTGGCACTTTTCTGTAAATTTTACTTTTAATATTTTATTTTTCGTAAAAAAAAACTTTCAATTCGATATATGTCAAAAATGTACCGTATGTTAACAATAATTCTACTATGCAAAAAATAAAATAAGTTCGAAGTTAAAATGATTGGCTACCCTCGACACTGATAGCATACAGCCAATTGTCTGTTTTCTCTAGACATGCACCCCTATTACCGATGTCGTAAACGACAGCAAAATATACGACACAATGCCGATTGAGGCATTCCATTTGCCGTTTTCAACTTTTGTCACTCGTTTTACTGTCGTGTGTAATTATTGGGATGGATGATGAACGTTGTGCAATCGGCAGTTTGTCTTTTAGTTCATCCAACACATTTTTGAAAGCTTCCTTTGCTAATCTAAAGTACTGCTTGAATCTATGAAGCGTACAAAAGTTTCGTTTAATTAATTTACATGGAATTGAATGTGAACTCACTTTGAATCAGGCAAATCAAAAGGATTTGAGGTTTGCTTTATTTTCTTTCTTTTTATTATTAATAGGGTTTTTTTTAATCAAATTAAATTATACACTTTGTTTGTTGCTGGCCACTGATTTTTATTTTTTTTTTCTCAATTTCATTCGAGTTTTCCTTTTTTGCCGATTAAAAATCTACTACAGATTTGTCGTGTCGAAAAAGTTATGGAATGACACTTGAAAAACGACACTACAAAGGAAACGAGAGCTGTCGAAAAAACGACACGACATCGCATCGGTGATAGGCACGATGGTCTTCTGTATGTTGTAATAAATAATTATTATAAAAAAAGAAATAAACCAACAATTTTATCTTTTTTTATTTTTATTTAGGTACTTCTATGCTTTTTAATGAATGCGATTCCTTAAATGGAGCTTCTGTATTCCAAACTTCGGATGTTAATGAACAAGTTGAAATTTTTAATTCAATTTCAATTTCAATTTTCATTCTATCAACAAAAATAAAAATCTAAAAATGGGTCCGGATGGCCTAAAGTTTGGGCGTTTTACACCCTTACAATGTCTTTCGGATTCCCAAAATGATGACATTGATGATTAAGTCTTAGATAGGTAATCCACAAATAAAAAAAAAATTCACCTATTTGCGAACTGCAAAAAACATGTTATTAAAAGAAATCCAAGTTGTTGACTATTCCATTAAAAAAATGCCAATTGGCATTGAAATTAACTGCAACAAATCTGAAGATCATCAAAAAGTGTCTTTATCATTGAAATCCAGATCTTGACAATTTTTCACTCAGGGTATTCCTTCAGCGGGGTCAATTAAATTTGTTGTTTTTGGTTTAGATGAAATGCCTCTAGAAACATAAAAAATTGAACTTATTAAAATTGGTTTAAAGTGTGTGGATGTTAAATTATTGATCAAAATGCAATACGAGAATTTACTTGACATCTTTTATGTAGTGTTTCTTGAACCCGGCTCAATAAGACTAACGGACTTAAAAAAAAAATTACATCTGTCTTTAAAGCATAAGTCAAATGGAACTTTAGTCGGAAGCCAAAACATAAATATACGCTAAGTTTCAACCTGCAAATGTTTGGCCATGGCGAGAACAATTGCTTCATTAAAACACATTGTGCAATTTGCTCCGAAATTCACGAGACGGGTAAGTGCAAGTCTAACAATATTAAATGTGCAAACTGTAATGCAACGCACGGGTCTTGTATGAGTCGCAAGAGTTTTTAAAATAAATAAATTTTATTGTGTAGATTGCAATATGACACAGGTTTGGTATAAATTTGAAAATAATTTAATATACGTTATTTAATTATTTTTTAAACAAGTAAAAACTAAAAAAAAAATTTTGGAGCGCAAATATACAATGAAGAAAAAATGATATCATCTTCAAAACAATTTTTTACTATGTGAAATGTGATTTCAAAAAATTGAATTGACAGTTTTTTTACAAAAAATAAAAAAGAGACTGGGTGAGACCCACACTGATAACTTCCCATTTTGTATTTATTGTCCAAATTGTCAATTTAATATTGGTCAATATTTTACCTTTTTTAAGGTATTAACAAATGTATTATGTTGAAAATAAAATACATTTGAGTCAATTGCTTGTTGCGATGATAGTGGAAAAACAATTTTTGTCACTTTTCTGTAAATTTAGGTTTTAGTTTTTATTTTTCGTAAAAAAACTGTGAATTTGATATTTGTCAAAACTGGTGCATATATAATTAATTGTACTTTGTATAAACACAAATAAGTTTGAAGTCAATACCGGTGCTCATTCTCGAGATATTCAAGTCAAAACACACTTTTTACCAACTTTTGGTAGAATTTTTTGTACTTTTTTATTTTTTGTAAAAAAACTGTCAATTCAATTTTTTCAAAAATTTTACCAGATATCAAAGATCACATTTCACGTAGCATAAATTGTTTTTAAGATGATATCATTTTTCCTTCATTGTATATTTCCACTCCAAAAATTTTTTTTTTAGTTTTTACTTTTTTAAAAAATAACGGTATGTTAAATTATTTTCAAACTTATACCACACCTGTGTCACATTGCAATTGACACAATAAAATTTATTTGAAGTCAATAGTACCTATTACTCGTTCCTGAGATATTTGCGACAAACTAAAATTTTCACTTTTTTTAAAAACTGCTATTGTGAAAAAACCGTTCGACAAATTTTTTTTAAAAGTCCTTTCTGCATTGCATGAAGTTATAACCTACTGAATAAAATTTAATTCGTGTTAATATCTTTATTCATTCTCGAGATACCGTTAACAAAAAAGGGGTCTCGAACGTACGAACGTACATACGTACATACGTACATACGTACATACGTACATACGTACATACGTACATACGTACATACGTACATACGTACATACGTACATACGTACATACGTACATACGTACATACGTACATACGTACATACGTAGGTACATACGTACATACGTACATACGTACATACGTACATACGTACATACGTACATACGTACATACGTACGAACGTACGTACACACACACACACAGACATCTCGATACAAATGACGGATTCAGATTCTAGGAACCATAAAACGTCCAGATTTGTCAAAAATTTCAATTTGACAAATCGGACCGATTACAATAACTCCCTATGGGAAGTTAAAAAGTACAAAAAATTCTACCAAAAGTTGGTACAAAATGTTTTTGACTTGAATATCACGAGAATGGGCAACGATATTGACTTCAAATTTAGTTTAGCCTAAACAAAATACAATTATTAATCCACGTTACAATTTTGATAAAATAAGAACTGACAGTTTTTTTTTACAAAAAATAAAAAACTTTAACAAAAATTAGCCGAAAAATGTCAAAAGTAGTTTCTTGACTTGAATATGTATAGAGTGGTAAATCATTTTAACCGCAAAATTTAATTTATTTTTTGCATAATAGAATTGTCAACTTATGGTATATTTTTGACAAATGTCAAAATGACAGTTTTTTTACTAAAATAAAAAGCTAAAACTGAAATTTACATAAAAGTGTCGTAAATTGTTTTTCGGCTTAAATATCATCACTACAAACAATTATATTAACTTCAAATGTATTTTATTTTCAACCTACTCGTAATGCATTTGTCAATACATTAAGAATGGCCTCTTTTTTTTGTTTATTTTCCGGGTGGTGCAGCTTCTAACGAAAAACGTTTCAATTTTAACCATGATCTTAGAAAAGTAATAAGTTCAAATGATCTATTTTTAGTTGGTTGTGATTTAAATTTCCAAAATCGGAAATGTGGTTGTATGAGACCCAATGCGTGGGGTAATATTCTCGAAAATATAAACTCAAGCCATCCGTTTAATTTTTAAAATGTCCGGGTACCCGGATATCAAGACCTAAAGATGAGAACTAGAGATTCATACTACTTTTTGCAAGTTAAGTTTTTAAATGGGCAGTAAACCATTTTGGAGCATTATTAAAATAATCCAAAAGAAAAATTCAATTATACCTGCTTTGAAAACAGCTAATACAAATGCTTTGTCGGATTTTGAAAAATTATATTTTTTTGCCCAAGCGTTTTCTAGTAATAGGTTCACAAATAAAATTACAGAATCTACAGTTGCTAATTCGATTACCCGCATTATATCTTCAAAATTTTAATTCACCTGGCGACGAACTTTCATTAGATGATGTCAAAGCTATTATCTTAGCTCTAAAAAGTAGAAAATCTGTAGGTTTTGACAATCTAAAGAATATAAGAATATTTTTAAAATCTTATAAAATATATGCAGAACTTGTTTAATTCTTGTTTTAAGATAAATTATTTCCCAGATAGTTGGAAATCTGCAAAAATTATTCCGCTTTTGAAACCAGGCAAGGTTGCAAATATGCCAATAAGTCTACTTACATAGCTCATTGAGTAAATGGTATAAACAAATAATCAAAACAAAAATTATAACACATATAGAAAGAAGAAAATTTACTTCCACCAGAACAATTTGGATTTCGCACCTCTCACAGTTCAGTTCACTAAGTGCATAGAATAACAAAGCATATACAAAACAAATTCAATGAAGGAAAAAGCACAGGTATGGTGTTCCTTGACATTGAGAAGGATTTTGACACAGTGTGGCACAACGTCTTGTTAATTATGCACTTAATTCTAAATTTTTCTATTGTACAATTAGGACATTTAGAGTTACTGTCAACAAGACGTCTTCAAATGTCTATGGTATAAGTGCGGGAGTACCTCAAGGTTCTGTCCTTGGTCCTATTTTATATAATATTTTCACACACGACCTTCCTTCTTTTCCCAACTGTGAAAAAGCAATTTTTACGGATGATACTTGCATTTTCTCTTCAGATTCACTTGGTTTCTTAGTTGAAACCAACCTGCAATCTGCATTAAATGAAGTGCAAAACTATTGCAATGCATGGAAAATTAATATTAACACTTCAAAAACTCAGGCTGTATTTTTCACTCGAAAAATAAAAGCCTGTTTTTTGCCATACAATAACTTATGTTAGTTATCAATGGGATGAGTACCTACTGATTGGTGTTCCAGTGCTAAATATTTTGTGGTTCATCTCGATAAAACCCTTACTTTTTGCCTTCACATCCAAGAAATAGTAAGAAAAATTGGAATCACAATAAATGTTTTATATCCTTTCATCAACCGTAAATCTAAATTAAGCATGGAAAATAAGTTGTTGATATACTATACAAAGCAGTATTTCAAGCAATTTTTTTTTTATAGTTTTATATACAAAGGTAAAAGTAAGTAAATGAGAAAAATACAGGAGAAGATGGTTGTGATGTTGTGAAATGTGAACTTGTTCATTTTGTCAGATTTTGTTTTTCGTTTTTTGAGATTTTTTGGGTGGATATTTGACTTGATATTTTTAATTTATAAAAAATAGATGCATATGTACATATGTACATACATATGTATGTACGTGGGTACTATTAGAGATACGTTTTTATTTAAAGAATTTAATGGAAGGAAAAAATATATTTGAGAAAAATAACAATGAAAACCTACCTACTTAGGTATTTATTATGTTGTTAAGCAACTAAAATTTAAGTAAAGAATGAACAAAATCTACACTACAATGTACATATATAGGTAAATATTTAGGTAGGTACCTATAAATAATAAAACAAATTTTGGTTTTAAAAAAAGTTTTCTCGAAAACTGTGAACTTTTTGCACTTGATTTCAAAAGAGGCTGATAGAATAGGGTATACGCATAAAAAAATGCCAAGTTTTCAAAGTACCTACCTAGCATAACGGGAAGTTATCAGTGTGGGTCGCACCCAATCTCTTTTTTATCTTTAAATTGATGGAATTGGAAATTCGGAAAAAATCTAAATCCTCAAAATTTAAATTGGAAATACCTATGTATATATGTACATTGTACATGCATATACCTACATATCTAGGTATGATTTGAAATGAAAATTTAAGCGGCATAGGTACCTAGGTATTACATTTACTACAATGAATAAAAAATGATTTTAAGACTTTTTTTAATGGCAAAGACAAGTTTACCTAAATAGTCATGGTCTTTGACTTTTTGTGAATTAAATTTCTAAGGACATGAGAAAACTTTTAGGTAAAATAGGTAGGTAGGTATTTAAATAATTAAACAAAAGTCACTGACATAAACCTAAAAACTCTTGTCAAAAATTACAGATTAGATGGTCTCTAAACCTAACCTACCATGTACCTGTCTACCTAGGTACCTACCTACCAAGTTTCTTTTTTTTTTAAATATCGAAGTCGATATAAAGTCGAAAAGTATAGAAAAATCCAGTCTAATAAAGAATCTTCAAAATTCTTATTTTAATAAGATAAATTTATACCTAGCTACGAATGTAGACATACATTTTTATAAAGGTTGTTAAATGGCAAGTAATAAAAAGATAACAAATAATAAGAATATTTCAAATCTTCATTTTTTCCTTAAAGCTCGGGCTTAAGACATATACATAATTATATTTTCATACCTACCAATCCAACCTACATTACATACCTCTCTGATCATAAAAAACACAAAATTCATGAAAGATCGAAACATACAGAATACGCGAAATTCACTTGAATGTCTTTTTGACCTGTTTGCCTATTCTACCTATACACCATCAACAAAAAACTCATCAAGAACTTCATTCAGAAAACCCAAAATCCTTCACATTTCATCTGCATCTGCATATTTTTCTCCTTCCTTGTGTAAAAAGACTACCGTTGTACATAACTTGGCAAGAGTGTAAACAAACCGAAATACCGAAATGTCATATATGTTAATTATATAGAAATATTCCTTAACAAATGTGTTTTTTTGTTTTTAGCAACTATCATACATACTATAAATAGTCTTTCCTTGTCTCAATTTTATCTGTTATCTCTGCAGTTGCAAGTCTCTCCACGAGAGGTTCAACCAAAAATAACTAGATGCCGCACCATTCGACTTCCAACATGAGCCTACTAAGGTTTTCATATACAAAGACTACGTCGCTTCCTTGTATTCTTCTTCTAAGGACTATGTACAGTTCATATGCTTGTCAAGCACGTGTGTATTAGTGAAAAAGTCGCAGGTATAGATCGGGTGTATGCTTAAAGCAAAATAAAAATCAAGCGTATTGCGTTGAAGTAGTGCATACATGCAAAATCCATTGATCAAGCTTCAAGCATTCATTGTCTCATGTGAGTAGAGTACGTTTAAGAGGTAACAAGGGCACGAGTTAATTTCGGTAGTGAACATTTTTGAAAATTAAAAATTTGAAAACAAAATTTTTATTATAAGCATGAATAATAATTAGCAATTTACTAATTAAAAGAAATTCGTAAAAGCAGCATTTAGCTAAAAAAAAAACTCAAAAGCGCATTAATTTATAGATCGTCCTCTCAACAAACCGGCAATGTAAAAATTAAAGATTAAAGACTCATGTTTCAACTTCCATCACAAATTATACCGCACATGCTTGACAAGCATTTGAACTGTGTATATGTACCTCGCTTTAACTTGAGTTAGATTTTACCCGAACCGAAAGATAAATCGGCTTGACCGACTTGGCTCGGTTACAGTTATAAATTCGAATTAGATCTTACCTCAACCAAAAAGCAACTAGGTTCGCTTTTTTTTAAATACTAACTTAATGTGTTTGTAAAAGCGCATAAGGCTAAAAAGAACACACATTCTTACATTAGGCCTTCATATGACTAAAAGGTAATAGGAATCTTATTGAAAATTTTTGGGAAGTGCAAGCTTTATTGTTCGATTCACCAAATTATTTTGTCATTGGAAGTAGGTATAATAAATTTCATAAAATTTTAAGTTTTTCAACAAATTATTAATTCAATAAGAATACAATTTACTTAATCTACACAAAATTATCTTTTTATAACACCTCATTTGTTAGAATTGGTTCAATATGAGAGCCAGAAAAGATATTTTAGCCAAATAATATTTGCATATGTTTATGATAGAGTTACATAAATATGTTTTTTAATTGTAATACAAAAATTAAAATCAAGTAAATTAAAATTAAATAAACTCACCGATAACGTATTGCAAAATAGATGGCGGCATTACGCAAATTCCCACTAGCCAGTCAGTAACAGCTAAGTTCAATACATAGCAGTTTGTTACTGTTCTCAATCTCCTCGTTGTCAATACTGACAAGATTACCAATGTGTTCCCAATTACTGTTATCAACACCAAAAGAGTAAAAATAGATACAATAACCATTTTTTGCCATGGTAGTAATGCAAATAATGTCAAAATGTTTGAGGATTCACTTCTTTCAGTTGTTACAGAAGAATTTGTTTCATTTGTTTTAGAATGATTTAATTTACAATTCATTTTTAAATTTAGTCTTAAAACCAAAAGTCATGTTAGAGTTGTAACAATGATTGGTTGTTCACAAAAATCCATTCGTGATTTTGAAATGTATACGTGAATCATCGACGATCTTAAACAGGAGTCCAATTTTTGTGACGATTCCTCCAGAATTTTGAAAAGATGTCTTCATGTTTCTGAAAATTAGATAAAAATTTTTAGTAACATCAATTAAATAATTTTGAGTCTTGGAAAATAAAATAACCCATATTAAAAAAAAAAACTATTGTAACAAAATTAACAAAATAAAACACCGCGTTTCATTATGCACAATGCACATGAGAAGAACTGGTTCAGATCATTAAAATAAAACGATACGGATCATATTTTCCCACTTTTTTTAATATGATGTTGCCAGTTATGATTATTAGAATTTAATTATACTTCGAAAAAACATCTTGCCCGTACACGACACAGAGATGTTCACTACGAACCTTAAGATTGTGAACTTTGCCATAACGATTCGGAACTGAGTCCTAAAGTCTAGTACGCAGATCAGGACAAGACAAAATTTATCTCTACAATCTTAATCTCATAATGCTTTTGTCTGTCGTTTTACGTTTCCTTTCATGTTTTTTGTTACATATGTTTATAGCAAATACACATTTTTTCATATTTTGTTTACTTTCTTTTTGTATTTAAATCTTTTATACATTTTCTACATTTTTTTTTCTTGAATTCAGTCTCCGAATTATTACTTTTTACTTATTTTCAAAATAAACTTTTATAAAAAACAATTATTTCGAAAAATAAGAAATGGCTAATATGGCGCCCTAGTAAGTTGCGATCAAAAATAACTCCATCCCAGTTGCAATGGATTTGTATTTGTGAGAGCTGTCAAAATTTGTCTCGGAAAATAATAATTAGAACATTATTTTCGCGGTATTACATTTCTCTTAAAGAAAGTGATTTGATTTGCAACTCTTACTACACAGTATGTTGCAGTTTCATAACGAACAACTTGCTCGAAAATCTTGTTTTCTTAAAAAAAAACTACCAGTTAGTATTCGCCTTAAGATATTTAAGCTAAACAAGTTTTTACCGTCAAACTTCTTAAGTAAACATCTTCTCTGTGAACGAAGAGCAGCTTGCATGATTCCTATAAAAAAAAGTAATAAAATTCTGAAATAAAGAGGGAAAGCATGTGAAAAACTTCCCTGGGAGTAGATTCTCTCTCTCGGGAATTTTTCTTCTTATCGGGAATCTTCATCGGAAGGGTTTTCCATTAAGAACATAACAAACAAAAAAAAAAAACACCGAAGCAAGAATTTATTTTATGAATGAAATTCAATATCGGTCATATGACCATATTTTGCTAATTAACAAAGCCATTGGGACAAAAATGAGCTTCATCACTGAATTTGATGAAAGTCTTCATTTTCCTTAAGCTTTGCCAGAGCCCAATTTCGGTAGTAATTTTTAATGATTTCCAAACTTTGCTAATTCGTGAATTTTACAATTATGAAAATGATGACTTTAACTAACGGTTTGACATTGACAGTTCATTAAAAAAAGTTTAAAGGTGCGTTCTTATAAAGATACGAAATTGTTATGTCCCTAATGGAAAATATTTTGACAACTCCAATTTTGATTTTATGTAAAAGTAATGCCATGTTTTTATTAGCTGGTGAGCAAGGCTTAACAATTGTTTAAGGACTATACGAAAAATAAAATAAAATATTCTGTTTCCTAGGTAAGCAAATACAGAAATACTTCGGGGGAAAACTTTATTGTCAAAAGGGATTTTAATCTGCCCTATCGCTAATTTTATTTGAGATGGAAAAGTCCCAAAATGGGAAAAATCTCGGGGGAATTTTTATTCGTCATAAGGCAGATTAGGAGAAATGTTTGCTGGGAAATGTTTCCATTCAATAAGTATTGCCGATACATCTTGAGAGGTACAAGATGTAGCGGAACAGTTTTCAATAATATGTCCTTGGAAAGCATCTTCCAATGATACGATAAGAACCTTAAAAACTAGTGGATACTAAGACTTACTTTTTTTTATTTTCTCTTCAAGGCTGGGTGTCCCAGATCGGCAAACTCAAACTCCAAGTAAATGACTTTATTTGTGTTAGTGACCTTTTTTTGTGATGAATTTCATGGCATCTATATAGTCTGGATTTTTGCTTTTTCATTACTCTCTCTCTACGCTCTTTTTGAACAAGAATAGAGTCGGTGAAAAAATGAGTATCATTATAAGATCAATAACACTCTAAAGTGGGAAAAGTAAAGAAAAAACAACAATAATAACCAAAGAAAAGGACAGTATGTCTGTGCTGGAGGTGTACGTTTCCTTTCCATGTCAATATCTCATTTGCACTGCAATTGTTTTTGTTTTTGCCAAAGAACAAGAAATCCCCTCTCTATTGAAACAAAAAAATCAAGCTCAAATATAAAAAAAAAAACGATCCTGACTTCTGCTACGTCATCAAACTGAAGGGTGCAAGAAGTAGGTAGATAAACCACACACAATATTGTTCTGCATACTTGCTACCACTCGAATTGGACGTACAATTGCTCTAGTCAACCCATTGACAACTGGTTTGTCATTACATATTCGGATATTCCCCAAATTCCAATAACCGGTTTTTCTATTGCATTTTCTGTTCTTGATGCAAAAAAGGAAGAAAAAACTAGCAATATGTAAACCAACAACAAAAATATTTGAGAGCGGTTGGGCTGGACATATTTCTTTTCCAAGAAAAAAACATTCTCTTGAAGAGCTAATTTCGCAGTAGAATTTTTGGGAACTGAAAAGGAAATTTCAAAGGTAAAAACACCAATTTAGACACTATTTCTAAAATGTATTTAAAATAAATATAGTTTAAAAAAACTAATAAAGACACGTTTAGCACATCAAACGAAAAAAATTAAAAATAATTTTTAAATTAAGCTGAAAACAATAATGAACTATAAATACTAGAGTTATTTTAGTTTTTTAGTTTGATGTGCTAAGCGTGTCTTATTAGTTTTTTTAAACTACATATATTTATTTTTCAATTTTTAGTTCGATGTGTTGTCAAAAAATAATTTTTTAAGTTTTCGTAATTTTTTTTAAATACAAATTATCAGCAATGGTTGGTGAGTCACGCCTGCGATTTAGCCTATTATTAAAAAAATAGTCTATTAATATTTATAAGCTCATAATAAAAGCAGATAGAAACAGAAGCTGTAGGAGGAAAATATTGAATCTTATGGTAATCCTGATAGGGATATTGAGAAATTATGAAATTATTCTATTGCCACCGGTTCTTGATATTTATACAAAGTTTTAATAAAATCGGTTCGTGTAAAGTGGGTCAAAATCGAGCGTAAAGGAGTCCGTTACATACATACAAGTGAAGCTAACATAAGCGTTTTAAAAAACCATCACCGCTATTAGATTTTTTGAATTAAAAAACAATAGAAAGAATAATGAAAAAAATAAAAAAAATAAGAAAAACATGCACAAGCAAAGCGTTAATAATTTTTTTTTCCAAAAGTCTGTCACTCCCAAGGCAATTAACTAAGCTATTCAATAAAATAAAGAAAAAAAAATAAAGTTCAAAAGGCTAAATAAACAATGAAGGATATTTACAAATCCTCTTTGCGTTTTTTTAGGTTTTTTTTTTAATTTTTTTTAACTTTAAAAGTGAATTATTAGAAACAAATTTACTTGTAATAAAAATATTTGAGACTGGCTTTACAATACTTTTTGTTCCGATGAAATATGTTGTAGACTTAAGAGGTGATACCTGTTCAAACACGCCAAACCCATTGAAAATTGCATAAGATTTGACTAATTTTTTGCCCATAAAAAAAAATATGCTTTGAAAAAAACAAAATAATTAAATAAAAACCTTACATTGCATTTTAAACGACTATGAAAATAACGACAAAATTGTAGTTTGTTTCACTCTCAGAATTAATATATTATTATACATTTAAAAATTATAATGATGCAGTGTAGTAGCCCTGTTTATTTAGAATGCATTAATTTTTATTTCAATTAATTAGCATTAGAAATTTAAAAGTTATCGCTTTATGTGTAACATTGCAGCCGTTTTTTTGGCTGGCCACATGGAAAAAACAAAAGAAATTTACAAATTATGACAATTCACAAAATTGTATGTACATACTATGTGTATTTATGCAAGTGTCAGTTGTTTAATTTCACCTGAATTGATTTCGTAAAGTATTCATAGCCCTGGAAACGATTAAAAGAAATCTTAAAATTTTTTAATCGGCAAATAATAATTTTGATTTCGAATTTATTGTATCTTATAAATAATACAAATGATACAGTATCCGTTTTTTTTTTTAACTCCTAGCAGAGCACACAGCAGAGTCTGAGCACGTCGAGTAGGCTCTGAGCAGAGTTTGATCAGATCTCTCCAATATATTTATGAAACACACTTAAGCCCTGAACTGCCAAAAGCAGTCTGCTTCTGTCATACCGCTTGATAAAAAAAGTGAGTTAGCACCGCTCATTCGCTCGGTCATTTTATTTAAAGCTCATAGAGCGCACTCTGAGCAATTCCGATTAAAAAAAGAAACAACCTGAGTGTTCTGATTTTCCTGACCTAAAACAGAAACACAAATCTTTTTTTGACAGCTCAGTTCTCTGCTCTGAGCCTAAAAAGAAAAACGCCTAATTTTACAATTATGTTACAAAAAAAAATGTAAGTGTACTAGAGTACACAGGTAAGAAGTGAAACTTCTTTTCGATGATTCTTTATCGGAATTTCTTCCATTTTCAAGGCTCTATACGCTCTCAGTTGTTCTTCAGCTGTTTTAAGATACCAATGTTGTATACTGAATAAAGATAATTCGATGGCAGAGGTAATTGCATCAGGTAATCTACTCTATTTACTTAACGTATTTTATCACGTAAACTACATGCTTTATTTGTTTCATTTGTTATACGAACTACGATAACAGAAAAGAATTAAATTATTTATTAAATTCCTATAGGGAGTAATTGTAATCGATTCGATTTGCTAAATAAAAATGTTGACAAATCTGTACGTATCAAGGTGCCTAGAACTTCAACAGATGCAGAAAGGGCTTTCAAAGAAATTTAGTGAGCGGTTTTTTCATTATAGCAGTAAAAAAAGTAAAATTTTGGTCGGTCGCCAATATCTCAGAAACTGCTGAGTCTTTTCATTTAAAATAAATTTGTGTGTATACATTGTAATGTAATACAGATTTGGTATAAATTTGGTAAAAGTTCGAAATACCGTTATATTTTTATGATAATAAAACTTTTAAAAAACCATTTGGCGCTGAAATATACAATGAAGGAAAACTGATATTCTCTTCGAAATAATTTTCTTATGTGAAATGATGTTTTGTTCTTGACAAATGGCGAAATTTTGAAAAAAATTCTGTCAACAGTTTTCTTATAAAAAATAAAAATCTCCAGAGCAGGGAACGATATTATCTTTAAATTTATTTTAGTTTATACATAATACGATATGGTAACATTTTGACAAATATCAAATTGACAGTTCTTTTACAAAAATAGAAAACTAAAACAAAGTTAACCAAAAAATGTCAAACGTTGTTTCTTGACTTGAATATGTCGAGAGTGATCAATCATTTTAACTTTAAATTTCAAATATCGAATTGACAGTTTTCTTAGGTAAAATAAAAAAAAAAATAAACTACAATTTACTGAAAAGAGTCAAAAATTGTTTTTCGGCTCACATATCTTCACAACATACAATATCCTTCATATGTATGCATATTCAATATAATAAATTTGTCAATAAATCATAAAATATTGAAAAAAATAAAATTGATATTTTAATAAATAAAAAAATTGGAAAGTTTTCAAAGCATGCATAATGGGAAGCCTCTTAAAAAAAACAAAATAAAGATAAATAAAAATATTCAATTTACTAGCCTACAATTAAAATCTTCGCACAGCTGCACTAAAAAGTAACTTCTAAATTTGTTTTTAATTTTTTTTAATTTAATATGAGTTTTCCAATTTTGACAGTAAACATTACATCTACTACATTAAATACGTTTATTACATTTAACTTTGATAAAAAAAAACATGTTAACAACAAGCGTAACCTTAGGACATTTATAGTGTTCAGAGCAGAGCCTGAACTGTCAAACAGAGTATTCTATTTCTTTTTTACCTCTGAACGTTCAGAGCTTCAAATTTGTGTTTCTTTTTTCGTTCTGAGCATTTTCAGAGCACGATCGGTGAGCTCAGAATAAAATAACTGATCAGACTGAGTTGAATGCTTAACACAAGCATTTAATAGGTGAAATTAAAAAACAAATCTCAAATAATAATTGAAAATCAATGCTTGTTTGATTGTAATTGGTTTTTTAATTTTAGTTTCGAAGGAAATAGAAAAAATTGAAAAAGTGGTCAGGCGTGGTTTAAAAATAATTCTGAACGCTCAGAACATGTTTTGTTCAGAGAATTTTCAGAGCATGCGGAATGTTCACAACTATTTTCGGAGTTAAAAAAAAGCGCCTATTGCGCTAAAATTTTTCTCATACGTCAATAAAGACGTTCAAGTTTCACTGCAACTAATAAAGAAGTTTCACATCACAAATAAAAAAAAGAACATGTCGTGTAACCAAAAAAACCGTGATGATTTTATTTCTACATTGCTATAAAAGTACTCTCATACGTCGATAAAGAAGTTTAATTTCAAAAATAAAATAAATCTACAAAATAGTCGTAAGAATTGTTTTTTGACTCGAATATATTTTGAACTATTGTATTACCTAACTACTCGTATGACCTTAGATTTATTTTATATTATCGTGTCATACATTTTTTTTTATAAAATTGTTCAAAATTATTTAAATCAAAAATAAATTGACATACAAATAAAAAAGTACAAAAAATACTAAATTAGTTGTTTGAAGATTGATACGCTTCGTTTGATTTCCGAGTTTATTATAACACAAAAACTTCAATATGGGAATGTTGGGAAGTTATCATTATGGGTCGCACCCAACATCTATTTAATTTTACTTATATATTGATTTAATTAAAAATAACTGAATCGCCTAACTACATTATTTAGGTAACTAGTCAAAATATAACCTTTAACCTGGCGAAAATGCAAGTTTGATATCGTCCCGACTTGATCCATACATATTTTATTTCTAATTGAAAGACGTATCAATGGCATTTAAAGCCGAAAGATTAAAAAACTTAAACATAATTCTCAATAAATAGTTGAGTCATATGAGCAGAATGCAAGACTATAGTTAAAAGAGGGTGCACAATATTTATGATAGCTTTTAAACTCACAACAATATGTTATGTACATAATATCCTTTTGAACAACACAAAACTCGCGTGCGAATACATACATAACTGCCACATATACATAGGTAGAAATAATAAAAATTAAGACAAAGGCAAAAAACCACGGGCAATAAGAAGTTAACTTTAGAAGAGAACATTATGTATGCATGTACCTATTATATTTAAGTTGAATAGACAAAATTATATTTATAAAAACTCACCGGTGGATGTTATATGTAAGGAAGTATCAAAAAGGTGTTTTTTTTTTGTTCATTCAATAATGGGTTCAGTGGAATTAAAATGTTTTATGATGGTTCGTCACTTTAAACACTTAGTAAAAGCTTTGAAATACCTACAAACAAATAATTAAAGCCTAAGATTTCTTGTTCAAATTATAACTATAGTTCTTATGTTTTAATACTTCGTTAGCACAAATAATACACGAGTTCACTACACATTTCATAATACGAGTATATAAGAGTCATAATTGGAAATTAATCGTCTATAGATAAGTAGGTACAACTATAATTATCTTTGCTGATAAAAAATATCTTCTCTATTTATATCGTTTGGTTGATAGGCTTTTATATATAGGAAAAACAAAATACACATACAAGCAGGTAACTTAAAGTTAAGAGTGTTCAATATTTGTTTACACAGAGAAGAAGTATGTATAACGTCAACCTACGTAGTAAAAAGGATACAATGAACTACTTTCAAAAGTAATTACCCATTCTATTATAATATTTCAATCCCTCTTTTTACTTAGACATTACAACACAGAGCTGCACCTAAATTTTACGAGATTGTGTGTGTTAAACTAACAAACTTAATTTTCTTGCTAAATATGTAAAAACTTTGGACATTTTCAAATGTCCCCATGCTTTCTGCACTGAAAACATAATTTAACGGTAACTTTGATTGGTAGTGATTTTTGTATTTTAAAAACATGTTAATATAAAAAGAGGCTGGATGCGATCCACTCTGATAACTTCACATGGTAAATGTACATCATACATACTTTTAAAACATTTTAGTTTTTTCTTTTTTGTAAGAAAACCGTCAATTCGATGTGTGTTAAAAATTAGAAATTTAAGAACAGATGTATTATGTATAAAATAAAATAAATTTGAAGTCAATATCTTTGCCCGCTCTTGAGATATTCGAGGCAAAAATCATTTTTTACCAGTTATTGTAAACAAATTTTTGCAAGAAAACTGTCAATTTTATTTTTCATTCTATTTTTGAGTATGTACACACGCATACTCTAGAAATTTGACAAAAACGGACCGATCACAATAACTCCCTATTTGTAGTTAATGAATTACAGCTTATAGAGAACCAGGGCCAGGTGATTCACAATTTTCAACCATTCCTGTGTGCGAGTAATGTCAGGGATGGAGTTGTTATGCAGAACCCGAATTGAAATTTTGAGAAAGCTCTTTTCATGATTAGAGTTACTCTTGGTGGATTTTTCAATTCTTCGCCAGAGGCTGTACCCTTAAAAACATTTTGGTAGCACAGGCAGAGGTTTAACCAAGACCTGTGGCATAAATCGCAGAAATCATCACTCCACGGATTGTTATACTTTTTGTAAGTAATAATTGAGTTTTACAAAAAAAAAATAATATAAATAACTACCAAATATGAACTAGTAAATATACAAATATTTTCTTTTTATGAGCTTCATAATATCAAGCATCATAAATTTATATAAGATCATCAGCATTAAGCTTTATATAGTAGCCCATTCAAGCTGGCATTGGGCATCGTACGTAGAATTTTTAAATGAGTAGATAAGGATTTATTTGAAAAAAATAAATATAAAAGAAGTAAGCACCAACCAACAACTTTAATGACATTTTAGTATACCTATGTATGTAAATTTATTTCTTGGTATTTTAAACTTTTTGAAAGTTATTGTAACTCAGTTTGCAGAATTGAAAATCTTGACAAATCTCGATTTGTCTAGGGCCCTAGAATTTCAATTAATCAGTTGTAAGATATACTTGTGCGTACCAGTGTCCATCTTTCATATGTGTGGCCAGAGGGCAGAACCACTAAAGTTAAGTTTAGTCAAAACTCAAAACCCTTATCTGCTTTCGCCCTTATGTTATCTACATAATATGTGAAATTACGTTTTTGAAATATGGTAAAATTATAAAAAATTCAATTTTCAGTTTATTGAACATTAAAACAAATTCTACCAAAAATTTTAATTTTATACATGACATGACATAATATTTAATTTACAGTAAAAAAAAAATCTACCAAAAAGTAAAAAATTTATTTCGACAATCACCCAATATGGAAAGCTCCAAAGAGATATTGGGAACGTATCAGAATCCCGCTTTTTAAAATCCCGACAAAATTTTTTTAAAATACCGCCTTCTAAAATACCGTTTTTTTTAAAAATACCGTTTTTTAAAATCCCGTTTATTCAAAATCCCGTTCTATTATAATTCCGCTTTTTAAAATCCCGCCTCATCCCGCCTTATTCCGTTCGTTTTTATTTTTAAGAATGCATGTTTTCAGCCAGATTATTTGGCGACGAGTGCAACAAAAAGGTTTCACTAGCAAATATGGAAACTGCAACGAGTTCTCTCTAAAGCTTCGAATGGTGAAAAGTTTGGCGTTTGTACCACCTGAAGAAGTCTCTTCCTATTATGATTCGTTGCAAAATAGTTTGAATGATGACGAAGAAGCACTAAGTTTTGCAGAGTGGTTCAAAATAAACTACATTCGCAATGGAAGTCGACAAGTGAAATACTCTCCTAACTTTTGGTCTGTGTACGAAAGTGCTGAAAAACAGTTCCCGCGAACCCAAAATAATGTTGAGGCATGGCATCGCAGACTTAAGGTTTTAGTTGGACGAAAAAGTGCTGGGTTGTACAAAATGATTGGTGATCTAGCTAAAGAAACAATTGTGGTGCAAACGGAAATAGAAAAAATTAAAAACGGCCAAACTAAAACATACAAAAAAACCAATGTACTAAAATCAAGAGCTATACAAAAAATTATTAGAAACAGGAACAAAATGAGCAAAACTGGATTTTTGCGTCGTATCGCCCACAACATACAATTGAGTTAACATTTCAATTTTTGTTTATTAAAAATTAATTGTGTAGAATTTCCTTTTTGTTTTTTTTTTGGTATTTTTTTGTGTTCTTAAAATAAAATAAAATAAAATGTATATGACTACAAAATTTGGCTGTATTTCACTTATTTTAAAGTTTATTATTATCCCGCTTTTGCATTCAAAACTAGTTGTTTTATTTAAAAAAAAATCGCGCGATTTTTTAAATAAACGGGATTATAAAAAGCGGGATTATAAGAAACGGGATTATAAAAAACGGGATTATAAAAAAGCGGGATAATAATAAACGGGATTATAAAAAACGGGATTAAAAAAACGGGATTTTAAAAAACGGGATTATAAAAAGCGGGATATCGTACCCAACCCGAGATATTTATTAGGCCTATTCTGCCACATCTGTTATTCTGCTATGAATTTTCTGTTATGAACCATAAAAGTTTTCCACCATAAAAGATTTTTTATAATTGGTATTCAGAAGTTCAATCTTTTATAAAATTCTGTTATTAAACTTCGAAAACGAAATCTGTTAGCAAACAGAACTAAAATCTGTTGTCATAATAAGCTGTTATAATTTAATACTCACTGGAAATTGTCAAATGATGAAATGATTGAAATGGATGACCAAAATAAAAGTAACCTGTTACATACACACTACTGGTATTCATACCATGGAATACTTTTTTACGATTTATGTATGTTTCAGGAAATACCACTGCACTTTATGTGCCGATAAGAACCCTACTAAGAGCATTGTACTCAACATGGTACTCCCATAGTCGCTTGTATCTATTCCCTGAAACATATGTACATCGATGTAAACTTCGGTATACCATGGTATGGACACTATCAGCGTGTCTTGTCCACCCCTTTTTGTTAATTATAAATATATCTATCTATATTTTTACAAAATTATTTAGGGCGAAGACAACAAAAAATAACAGAAGGAAATTTACTGATAATCCATTTTTAATTTACTCCACTTGAAAGTCTTTTATTATAAAAGTCAAATAAATTTGTCTTTTATTCTTTTATGATTCTCAACAGATTTCATAACAGATTTAAGCATACTGAATACCATAAATGGAATTCGTAAAAGATTTTTTGGCATTTTGAAATTTTTGATAGTTTATAAAAGATTTTTTAGCAGATTTTATAACAGATTTGGACATGCCGAATACCAAAATTATAATTCATAAAAGATTTTTTGACAGCTCAATCTTTTGTATGGAAATTTATAACAGAATAGCAGAATAAAAGATCTCGCCGACTAGACCTGATTCTTTGAGGCAACTATCACCAACAAAAAAGTAACGTGGCAATAGCCACAACCAATTGGGCAACTGCCACAGCCACCATCAAAGCAAACAGCTCCATCTTAACCTAAGCCCCACTAAGATTGAAACACATTCAAGCAGAGAGCTGGTCTCCTTATCCAGAACTGAATTCCACACGTCTATATTCGTATACACAAATTAATTTAAAAATTGCAAAAACCTGTGTTCGTATTCCACCGTACCAACGGTGATTTCGATAGTGCTCTTAACACACCGTCAATCATATTTACCAGTAACTTTAAGTCCTGGCGTCCCTCGTGGGAATGTAGTACACGTATCAATCTTCGAAACTTTTTGAACACGTTATCATTAATTTCGATCTTAAATAATGGTCGTCCTACACATTTTTCGGCACATAGAACTTTCACACACGTTAACCTGAATCTCGTTACACCACCCCTGACTCCCAATTATTCTACAAACATCCCTAGAAAAAATTATCACATAAAAGTTAAAAAAAAGATTTCTAAGTCCAGTTTCTAGTTTTGAATAGTTCACGTCAAACATTGGTGCTTATTTTGACATTCTCTTTTGTTCGAAAGTGAGTCGAATGCGTTGAAACTTAATATTGAGACTCGGCGATTAGAATTTTAATCGAACAAATAGAAAGCTCACCCAATCCATGGAAAGTTCATTCATTTGCGAAAGCTAATTCAATTTTGACATTCGAATTAAATGTCATTTTTGTGTCGTTTGAATTTTTCTGTCGAGTAAGAAACAAAACATGTAAATAAGTCTTCAATTATTTCATGGAAAATAAAATAGTTTAAATTATTTTTTTGTTGTTTTATGTTTAAAGGTAGCATTCCAACTGGACAAACCGCGAACAAAAGGAAAAATTAATTAAAATAATGGAAGAAAACCCCAGAGTTAGTAATGGGTTTGAAGCATCCACTATCGTTCTCCTCTGAACTTCTTCAGCACCTTCTTGATTTTTATTTTTTAATTATTATTTTATGTTTTTATAAAGAAATTATAATTATTAAACAATAAACAAAACAATTACAAATACACAAAGATTTCACATTTTGGTTTTGACATTTCAGAAACACTTCTCTTTTTTGATATTTTATTGTGACCAAGTGTGTACGAAAAAAATAAAAATTTTGAACGCGCCATGAACAACTTAATTTTTTTAAAGAATAGTTTCAAAACAGCTGCGTTGACACAAATAATGTGATGAATATGTAGTTATTTAACTTTATTTTATAATAAAAAAATGTGTTATTTATTTTGTTTGCTTGATTCTTTATCCAACATCTATAAAATGTTTTAAAAAAAAGTGTATAACAGTCATACTAGTTCAAATAGAAACATACAGCCTTATTACGGTTGTCAAAGAGCAATTAATTGACAATTGAAATATTTTGTCAATCAATTGATACATCGGTATTATGAACCCGAGTTGATCATTTTTTGATCCATTGTAAACAAAGATCAAAAATCTATTGTGAATAGTGCCTATTTACTTAAGAGAGCTGCAAATTTTAGTATGTTTGGGATGGATTGTTGCCTTTTCGTTGGCTTTAATTTGTCGTTGATATCTAAAAATACATTAAGCAAGGCTTCTTTCGAAAGTCTAAAGTTTTGAATGAATCTAGAAGTAATGTAATTAAAAAAGATCTTTTATCTACATGAATATGTTCAGCCAAATCCATAAAATTTGAAGCATCGCGTAATTTTCTTCGAATCTTTGCTTGCTCCAAAGTATTTTCGTCTTCAATTTCATTTTCATCGAAAAATAGTTCTATAGTAGACATGCTTTTGGCTTTCGCGATTCATAAAATATTTTATCAACAAGGAATTTGTGATTGACTGAAAATTTGATAATCAACAAACATTTTGACAACCATAATACCAAGACTGTCAATTTAAATCATTCACAATAGATCTAATTTCTGAAGAGCATTTACAGTTTATCAAAAATTTTGATTTTTGACAAAGATAATATCAATTCATTAATTTTATTGATAAATATCAAATATCGTATTGATATTTGACAACCGTAATAAGGGTGATAGTAAATTTTAAACAGCTGATGCTGGAAATGAATCTCTTTTCAAGTTCATTTTATGCTATCTTTCGCAAAATGAATGTTATTTGATCGAATCTCAAAATTAAGAAAGTTCATTCGAAGGAATAGAATCATTCTAACGAAATTCATGAGAATGTCAAAATAAGCACATATTAATCCTTTCTCTACATCTAAAGACCTGCAGACTGTCTTAAAAACTCTCATTTGAATTAATGTTCCGGATTCAATCAAAAATGTAATGAAAACCATTACGTGTTGTTTTTTTGAAGTAAGGACTCAATTCCGAATCGTTATGGCAAAGTTTAAAATCTTAAATTGCGTAGTGAACGGCAGGACACAGACACATCGTCGCTGCAAACCAAAATATTTTCTTGTTGTGAAGATTATTTCCTCAGACATCCTGTGTGGTGTGTATGTATGCAGCATGTCTACTATTTGCAGTGAAATCCTGTGGGAATTCATTTTTTTTTTATTTTCTTCGTCTGAAACTACATCTTTGTGTCATGTACGGGCAAGATGATTTTTTGGATTAAAATTAAATTCTAATAATCACAACTGGCAACATCATTTTAAAAAAGTGGGAAATTATGATCCGTATCGTTTTATTTTATTGATCTGAACCATTTCATCTCATGTGCACAATTAAACGCGGCTAGTCTGAGCTACATATGTAGTACATTTAGTTTGTTTTTGAGAGGCATAAAAGTAAGAAGTTTTTTCCGTGTACGGCGATTTTCTGCTCTTGAAAGACATTGATCTAAGAGTTTGCATTAAATTTTTTGTGAAAAATTTAACCAAGTACTCTCCAAAACACTTGAATTGTTGAAAGTGGCAAACGGTGAGTCTACTTTAAGCCAACAAAATTTTTACAAGTGGTACTTTTCACAGAAAGTCGAGAAGATGTGAATGACGACAACACAATGGACTCGATCTGACAGTTCTCATGAATCTGCACTGCACTACACTACTCTACACTAGAAATGTTGTGGTTGAATAGAGCTATTATTTTGTAAGGCAAATTTTGACAACTCTCACTAGCACTAATCCATTCCAACTTGGACGGAGTGATTTTTATTAGCAAATTACTAGGGCGTCATAACAGCCTTTTCTTATGTTTTAAAATTATCATTTTTCTTATGTAGTATATTTAGAAGATATATGCTAAGTATAAACTAATCAATCGGTGTCTGCATCGAAGAGAAAATCTGCTTTATGCTTGTATCTATTTTTGAGATCCAAATATAAATTTTTCTATTTCATACAAGGTGAAATTTTTTATTTTAAGGGTTCTTTCACTAAAAATTTTGTCAAAAACATCAAATAAATAAATTTTAATCGTCAATTCAGTTGTCAAGAAGAAAAAAAAAAGAAATTGCTAGCAATTTTGTAAATAAAATTTATCTTGGACAAAACTTAAAACCTTTCTCTTTTGACTTTTTATTTACATACCTTAATCCTCTGGGTAAGTGTCAATTACTAGTTAACCTATACACAAAAAAAACTGCGCTAAATAACCATGGACGAGGGTAAAGATTCCCTAGAAAAAACTGGTTCAAAGGGCTTCCTCCTGAGGTTAGCCTTAATCAGAACCAGACCAAAAAGACAAAGCGAAAACATTCAGGTCAAGAGTCCCCAGAACTCCCTGTCATAAACAATGACAACAACATCCCAAGGTTTATAGGTGTAACGTATGGAAAAAATAGGTGAAATTATTCCGCCCCTTTCCTCCCCCACCGCTGAACCACTATGTTCACAACAAGCACCTACAACTATTTAAAAACAACAAGAAAATCTTAGCAACATTCCGGAACAAACTATTAAAGCTAATAAACATTCAATTACAACCCAAAATCAAAACAAAAAATATGTAATTAATTATAATTCAACACAATATTCAGATACTACAGCATTATCTACTTTAATATTATTAAGCAATGAAAACAAAACGTCAAATGACAAATATATGTTCTGTCAATGTCATCAGTTTCAGACTCAGAACATGACGTTGATATGGAAGCTGATGGCTCTGAGATCATCATCTCAATCATCTGTAACCTGTCTTATAGCAAAACCAACTCTCTTAAACAAAACCTATAGCATAACTCTCTTAAATTAGAAAAACAATGACACTACGAATACATTGATTACACCCACAATCCATCACAAGAAACTCACATTATTTCAAAAAATGTTCATCATCTGTTTAATGTGAAAAATTATAAAACATATCATTTTAATAAAAATTATGACTAAAGTAAAGCTGGTATAGGGTTTCTCGTTAGAAAAAATATTCCAATAGCATCGCACATTACATCTTCTTCCAACTTGCTTCACCAAATCATCGAAATCCCAGATAGAATAGCGATAAAAATTACGAACATTTATAGAGAACATAATGTGCAAATAAATTCAAATATTCTAGATAGAATTTCTGGAAATAGTGATAGATGCCATCATTTAATACTGGGATATTTAAATGCCCATAATTCTTTATGGGACTCAGATGTTACAAATAGCGCGGGTACTATTTTTGAAAACTTTTCCAACGAACATATTCTCATAATTATGAATGACGGTTCTCCCACTTTCTTCAGTACGATAAATACCTTTTCTGTCATTTTTGTTTAATTAGCAACTCAGGATTTGGCACCCCATTTTTATTGGGAAGTTTTTCCACAGAGTGAGAGTAGGGACCACATTCCTATATAGTAATTCGTTCTCATGAGCTAAGAATACCTACCAAATTCACAGCGCACTTTAAAGAAGAACTTGCTAATTGGACCCTATTCAAAGAAACTACTAAAGCATTATCATTGACGAACCCGGAAAAAGCTGGTTTAAACCAGCTATTGCTAAGTTAGTTAAAAACAATGCCTGCAAAACAGAATCGATTTATTTAAAAAGGCATTCTTGGGAAAACTTAGTCAACACAATGAACCCATTATTAGATATTTGAACACTGTGGAACAGAGTAAGATCCCTTCACTGCCCCAGATCAAAGCTGGAATTTCCTTAGATGACCTCAGATAATGGAATCCAAAACGATCCTGAAGTAATAGCCAATACTTTTGGTAAGAAGTGGAAAGAATACAGCGAAAACATAGACTCTGTTCTTTGTTCATAATAAGATCTTAGGCCCGTTTGCTGAAACGAAACTTAAGAGTTTATGTTTTACATAAACTCTTAAGTAGAACATAAAGCTTTGCACCAAACTCAAACCTAAACATAAAAGTCATTAGGTGGAACATAACTTATGTTTTAGAAAATGTAGAACATAAAATATTTATGTATGACATAAGGAATTGAAGCATTCGTAAACAAAATTCTGTGATGCACGTCTCGACAGTTTCAAGAATAGTCTTAAAAGTTTCCAAAGCAATAGCTAGACTTGGAAATGAATTCATCAAATTCCCGGAAACCCAATTGAAATTTCAAAAACTAAAATGGACTTTTTTGGAATAGCATCGTTTCCAAATGTTATTGGCGCGATTGACGGCACTCATATTAAAATTCAGTCTCCTGGTCAGTTGTTGACTTTTTTTGTTGCTTTCTCATTTATTTATTTTAAAAGGATTTCGGAATATTTAAGGTGGGCTTGATGCAGAAGTTTTTCGAAATTAAAAAAGTTATTTCTCTATAAACGTCCAATTTGCAATGCTAAAATGATATTCACCAATGAAGTAGCAAGATGGCCTGGATCAAGTCATGATGCAACGATTTTCAACTGTTGCAAAATTAAGAATATTTTGGAAAGGCATTCTAGCATATACTCGGATTGTTTCGTTTTATGTACGTCCTATAGAATTTGTTTTAGCAATATTACTTTTTTTTTATTGAAATCTTAGGTGATTCAGCGTACCCTCAAAAAAGTTATTTGATGACGCCACTTCTTAATCCACTAGGCGTAGCAGAACAGCTATACAATGAATCACAAATTTGTTCCAGAGGTGTAATCGAAAAAGCTTTCGGGATTTTAAAACGAAGATTTCCGATTTTGGCCTACGGTGCCCGTTTAAAGTTGAGTACTGTCCTAACCATTATTATTGCAACATGGACCTTGCACAATATCTTAAGAAAAAGCAACATAATTGATGATGCTTTTGAAAGTGTAGATTTTAATAATGAAGATCTTGAACGTGTTATCAACGCTGGACAGATAGATATTGACCATTCCTCTCATCAAAGCAATTCAAGTGCAAATTATTCAAATCTGAACATGCAAAAACGTAGGAATTTGATAAATAATTATTTTGCACGCTTGTAACCGTTTTTTAATTTATAATAAAACGCATAATTTTCAAAATAAATTCATTGTTTATTTTTAAACTCAAACTTAACAGCAGAAATAAGTTTGAAAAAACTACAATTCAGATTAATTTAAGGGTACATTAGATGGTTTTTTTTTTTTATTAATCTTCGTTAATCTCATTGAAAAAAACTTCAATGTCATTAAAAGCGTTTTGAGCCTGTTTGGCAGTGTAGTTTTCTTTTTTAATTTTTTTCAAAATTTCAGTTTTAATGTCGATATCAAGTTCCATAGACTTTTTTTTCAGCTCATGCTCAATACTTCTCTGATATTTTTTTTCAATCGCTTCTTCCTTTAGAGTATCGTACTGCAACTTTGCGAGTTCTATTTTAATTCGCGAAAGTTCAGAGTACTTCTCTGTTATTTTAGTACTAGGCAGACTTGAAGCGACTGGTCTTCTTCTAGACACCCAAGGTGTATTCGTATCTTGTTCTATATTGTCAAATTGCTTCTTGAACCCTTTTGACAAAACTTTTTGTGGTGGCTTTTCCTTGTTCACTTCAGATGTTGTATTGTCATTTATTTCACTACGTGAATCCACTTGGGTTTTCAACTTAGGATGAATACCTTTCCTTAGCATAGAAGGCTTATATTTGCCCCAATCATTTAAATTACCTGGGTTATCGTCACTCTAAAAACAAATGAATTTCTCTTTAAGTATAAGTCCTATTAAGTTGTTTAATTATGAGTTACATTTTCGAGTTGTTTGTCCTTTTCACTGTCACCATCAAATTCATTCTCCAAACCATGAACCGTTTTTGGGTTCATGATAGCGATGGCCAAATCGAAATTTGGATCTGTCGGTTTGAAAGGTTTTCCTTTACCAGTTTGAACACTTACAAACTTTTCTTGGGTAGCATCCTTCCGTGTTACAGCTTTATAATTTGAATAAAACCGTTTTAGAGAATGGCTACTTCTAAAACAGGAATAACCGGATTGGTTGTTGAAATTTTTTTCTATGCGACGCCATGCACTTTCCTTATCCTTCCATGTAGAAGCATCCGTTTTCTTATTCTCCACAACTTCTCTTTCATCATAAACGCAATGAAGAAGCAAAGATTTTTCATCGGTTGAAAAATTTGGATTGCGTTTTTTAATTTGTTCCGACATTATTATAATATTTTTAACAAAAATAATTAATTTACACACCACTTTCACCGTTTAATTTAAAATTTGTGTGCAATAATTTAAAATTTTGACATACATCACAGTTTGAAGTGAACTTAGATGTACTTTTGATCGGTTACTTACTTAAGTAACACATAGATTTGTATGTGCAACATAAATAGATTTATGTTTTACTTAAAAATGATGTGGAACTTAGCTAATAACAGGATTTATGATTTGAATTAGCAAACGGGCTTTAATGACTGATGTTTTTCCACACGACTGGAAAATGGCCAAGCTTAGACCGATTCCTAAAAGCCCTAAAATGGTCAAAATTTCGATGAGTATCGACCGATCTGGATGCTTCCAATTCTGTTCAAAATTTTTGAGAAAATTATAGCGAGACGAAAACCAACTAGGTTTGCAGAAAAAAGGCGAATTGTTGACAACTTGCTTTTAGGCAGAACAGAGGAGTACATGCACTTGTTCACTTACTAGAGCACAAACTTGCAGACAATTTTTCGAAAACTAAACATAGCGTAGTTATGTCATCCGATTTATGCAGTTGAAATCTGTTTTAGAAATATCAGATAAAGTTATTTATACATGGTCCTAAAATACAGGTATTGAACATTCGAGGTACTGCAATGATGGCTTTGAAAGAACTAAACATTTTAGGTATAACTATCAGTTACAATTTAAAATGGAATGTTCAGGTTAAAAACTTGCTTGTACAATTAAAAAAACGAAATAATCTTTTAAAAATAATATGCTGAAAGAAAAAATGATCTCATCTTGAAACAGCCTTGAAAATAGCAAAAACACTCGTTGATGGTACTTTACATAATGCAAAATCTGCAATGACATCGACATTGCTATCTATAATTGCTATCGAACAGCTTCAGGAGCACTATAAAAGAGCTATTTACTTAATGAGCAAGGTCCTCATCGATCCATCACATTCCCTCTTGGCCTAATAACTATTCAACCAAATTTTTTGTCTGAACCAGTTCTAATAGCAGATAGTTCACCTCCCTGGAAAAGAAACTTTTTACAAATAAATATGAATTTAGCCGAATTTCAAAACCTGATCATATATTTTATACCGATGGATAACATAAAGATCATAATTCGTCTTATGCAGTAATCAAATGGGAAAAAAATTTACAATTTTCCAAGGAATGGCAAGTACTGCTCCTTAATGTAATAGGAAGCTACATTGCAGAACCATTTCGAAAACTTACCCTGGAGGAAGTGTTATCTTGACAGATAACCTGGGGATCCTAAAAAGCCTTCCAAATGAAACCAATCGTTGTCCCACACTGGAACAGCTAAGACGCACACTGACAGAAAACATCATCATCATCAAAGGCAATGAAGTTGCAGATAATGCAGCCAAAAATGCCATTAACTACCCACTGATCATTGAATCGCCTAACTTCTTTCAACTAACTCGCCAAACACTTTTCCGGCAGTTGAAGATAGAGGTTGGAAACAATTGGAATAATTATCACACATTTCTCCGAACTCACAACTCTCACTACATAGGTACATACATATGTACTACGTATTCCATACAATAGAAACTTTACGTATACGAGAGGAGATTTGTTTCGCGGCAAAGATATAGCCTAGGAAATAATTTTATTTTATTTTAAGTTATATTTTGTTTCTATAATTTAATTGACTTCTTTATTTTAAATTTCAAGGAAGAATGAACATATTAAAGGTGTAAGAAAACTTTACACCTCGCTATTGAAAGTTATATGAAAGTCAGCTGTGATATATAAATAGTTACATAAGTATTTTAAAGGTTATTGACATTTCCTAAATTGCCTGCACACTGGAATAATATTTTAATTTAGCATATACACATTTTTAACTTCTTTCTGCAAAGTCCAACTAATACATGTTTAATCTATTAAAACATGGTGGTGAGAAAAGTAATACAATCAAAATTTAATAAGAAGAAAGAGATAAATATAATTATTTTTAGCAGTCTGCAAATCTAGTCTGCACGTTTGACAGTTCAGGTTTATATATCGGCTTGTTCCTTTCACGTGCTAGTTAGTGATTTTAAAATTAGTTGAAATTGTTTTATTTTTAATTAAATATAAATTGAAATAAATTAAATAAGAGAACATGGTAAAAATTCGCTTGACTAGTTGTTGAGATTTTTAAAACCTTGCGTTTTGATTTTCTTATAACATAAGGCATCTCAGCATCTCAGTCTAACGAATGTTTTTTCCCGCCTTCATCATATTGCTGTTAAATGTGCAGACAAATTTTTTTAATTGTTTGAATTCAATAATTTATAATTTTTGAAATAATTCTGCGAATCAAAGTTGGAAAAACAATTTTTACCTCCAGACATCTTTATAATAATAAATTTCCAGAAGCATGTGAACCCTGTCAATAAAATCTCACAATTCATCTCATATTTATAGAATGTGGCAAGATCGACCCATCACTTGATAGCACTCAAATATCTAAAGGATTATCTAACATTCGTTATCCAGCCAATTACAAGACCATCGAACGAATAAAAATTGCTTTAGATCCGCACAAAAAATTTGATGAGGTATAGATATAATTACATACAATGTATACAATTTTATGTTAATCAAAAATATTAATGATTTTTTTTAATACAAAATTTTGAATTTTTATTAACTTTATAAGACTTAAAAGACGTCGTTGTTTATGGCCTTTGTTGCCCTGATGCCTTAACTAAATAATTTGTAAATTATTTAAATAAATAAATAAATGATCCAAAAACAATATTTCATGAATAAACATTTATTTTTAAAAACCCGTTTCATATAGTCATGGTTGAGCCTGGTTCTCAAAAAAGAACAAGTTTTCTTGAAAATAAAATTTTATTACTAAATTATTCCGCCCTAGGTATCCGTTGGGAGAGGAACATTCTCTGATTTTGTACGATTCGGAGGATTTTTGCTTCGAGGTATTCTTCGGAACTTCTGATCGGACATTTATTTAACGCACCAGGTGAATTGCGTTGAGATGCTTTTTTTGTGAAATTTTAGACCTTTTAGCGTGCATGTTCTTACGATTTCCTCCGACTCACATTCATCGCGGAAAAAAATGCTCCGATGCATTTGATTAATTCTTTCTAATAAGATACTTCGAGAGCAACTTAAATTTCCGACAAAGAAGGTATGCTATGCAGACAATCTTCCGCTCCGAACAGATACCTCGCAAGGGCAGAATGTTATCGGTTCGATTTGTCAAACTGAAATTTTTGACAAATATGGTCGCTCTCGTTTTAAGGTACCTAGAGTCTAAATTAGTCCTTTCTAGAGAGATGTCTTGTATGTAGGTGCGTGCGTGTTTATGTTCCTTCGTTACCTACACATATATTGATAATGTAACGGATCAAAAAAATGCGGTCCATTACTAACAAGAGTTTCTTAATTCTCTAAACTCGAGTGGCCTTCCCCCACATTCTATCAAATTATATACATAGGTGCCCCAATCATTTTACTTAAAAATCTTAAACCACCAAATTTATATAGTGGGACCCTACTTCAAGTTTTTATTGATCCAGCAGTTGGTAAAATAGAGCTAATAGCTCGAATCCCAGATCCAAATGATTCCAAATGATTTATCTTTTAATTTTAATAGAATATAATTTCCCTTCAAATTATCTTTTGCCGTAACAGAATATAGTTAGAATTTAAATTACGCTACGACCAACAGGAGCGAAGAATCAGTGGAAAATATTGCAAAAGTAAAGAAAATTATTCATCTTAAAGGGCTTCCGCCCCATTGTCAAAATCGGGGTGCAGAGAAAATCCGTATGTTCTTCTGCCATACGAAAATGAAACTTAAATATCCTGTACCAAGTACTTTAAAATATACATTTTTTTAAAGCTTAATCTTAGTTGCTATAATAATAAATTGAGGCGGACGAAGTCGCGGGGAACAGCTATAGTTCTAAAATAAAATGTGTACTTTAAATTTGGTTAGTAATGTTTAAAACAAATTCGATGTTTGCGTTTTATTATACATGAAGGTCTGGACCAGTACTTTTCATTACAACAACACTACCTGATCTTGATATTATTTTTCTGGTTCAATTTTCGTGATCCAAAATTGATCCTACTATTTAGAGAAGGGAAATTTTGCATTTGTAAATGTTAAGGACTATTCACATGAGAGCGACCAACGAATAAAAAAACAAATGGGATCTAAAACATACATATTTGAGCTTAAATTCTTCACAAAATCTTTACAAAAGGAGAAATTTGTATGTTGACTTACAACTTTTATAGTAAATACGACCCCATATCAACATAATAGTAATTTTTTTAGAATAAACCGTTAAAATCTTTAACAAATAAAAAAAACAACTTTATGTACATCGACTGTACATACCAAGGATGTCCACCGCACTACTATTATTTTGAACACAGCATTAGGCGTTTTTCTTTTTTAGCTCTGAACAGAGCACTGAGCAGAGCCTGAGCACGTCGAGTGTGCTCTGAACAGAGTTTTATCAAAGCTCTCCAATACATTTATGAAACACACTTGAGCACTGAACTGCCAAAAGCAATCTGTCTCTCTCATACCACATGAAAAAAGTGAGTTAGCCGCGCTCATCTTTTTATTCCATTTGCTCGGTCATTTTATTTAGAGCTCATAGCGCGCTCCGAGCTAGCTCCGATCGAAAAAAGAAACACAACCTGAGCGCTCTGATGTGTCTGAATAACACGCAAATGTGTAACCATAAAAACTGACATGCAAACATTTTTTCTACGACTTTAATATGATTGCAACTGACCGCATGCAAACAAAGCATGCTTTTATGAAAACACCCAAAGTAATCTGAATATGGTATTGAGTAGTATAACTTGGTAATCTCGAAATTTTTCTTCATAGTTTCATGTTGAATTTTGTCTTCTAATATCTTATTTATTGAATAAAAAGACTAAAACAATGAATTAGTATCCAAATAAATGGTCTGTCTATAATAATAATTTAAAGAAAATAGTGAAGCACAATTATTCAACTGGTTTATAAAGTTGCCGGAAACTTAGTTCCATAGTTTTCGCTCTTCTATACAAGCCAATGAAATTGAACAGGGAGTTGCTAAGGTGGTCAACTTTAAGCTGTTGGCGGTAAATCTAACAACAAAATCAATATACATATTTTCAAAGTTTTACTGCAAATATAAGTAAGAAAAATTCTAAACCAACTCGGTGTGCATTTCCATGCAAACTTCATTCTTTTTCCAACTCGACCCGAAAATGTACATAATTACACATTCTTCGAACACACCCCATGTAGCACAGCTGTTTTTTTTTTTTTTTTTTTCAAACTTAAATTTAATAATTAACTAAAATTTAAAAAAGTTAAGCAGAAATTTCTTTAACAAGTGAGTTTGTATATTTACAATTTTTGTGATATGCATTAAATTTTTTCTATTTGTGTACATTTCCCTTTTATATTTTGTCGGTGACAGAAGATTTAGAAATTTGTACATCAAACTAAAATTATGAATATAGCGTCTTATTGGTACTCGAATACAATGTTAGGGATAGATTACTAATAAAACACGGCTAATGAGAAATAATATTGATTAAAATTTTTTTTTACAAATGGTAAAATTTTGACAAATATCGAACTGACAGTTTTTTTTAAAGAGTTATTATCAATAGTAAAATCAAAATCGAACTGAATACAGTTTAAAAAAAAAAAGAAATGAAAAATAAAACAAAAACTTCCCGATACTTATTTTTGGATTTGAATGCTTAATATAACACAAAAACTTCAATAACCGCCAAGATAAATTAGAAGTTATCAGTGTGGGTTATAACCACTTTCATTTTTGCAAATAAAATCGTTTTTAGTTTATTTTATCTTTTACTAGCTGTTCCCAGCGACTTCGTCCGCCTCAATTTATTATTATAGCAATTAAGATTAAGTTTAAAAAATATATATATTTTAAAGTACTTCGTAAAGGATATTTAAGTTTCATTTTCTTATGGCAGAAGAACATACGGATTTTCTCTGCAACCCCATTTTGACAATGGGGCGGAAGCCCTTTGAAGATGAATAATTTTCTTTTTTGTAACATTTTCCACTGATTCTTCGCTCCTGTTGGACGTAGCGTAATTTTATACAGCTTAAAACCTTCCTCGAGAAATGGACTATATTAATAGTAATAATTTTTCAATTCGAACCAGTAGTTCCTGAGATTAGCGCTTTCAAACAAACAAACTCTTCAGCTTTATATATTAGTAGTAAATAGATATAGATTAGTATAGATATAGATATAGATAGAATTGGTTGAAATATTTTTTTTTTTAATTTTTCTTCCTTAATTTTTATCTTTTATGTGAATAAAACATAAAATTTAAATTGTCAGAAAATGTTTCAGTTAAATTATTGTTCTAAAAAAGAACTTCAAAATTTTGTAACATGAGTTACCAGTCTAATTTGAGTTCTAATTAATAACAGTTACATTTTTCAAACATTTTTTTCACTTCATCTAATAGCTCGATGAATATTCTTTCAAATTTGTATTCAACTTCCTTAAGTTTTTTTATAATTCCCGAGAAAATTGAAATAATTGATTGAAAATGTATCCAAATGTATCGGGCTTTACCATGGAATAACCCTTATGTTGTTTTAACAATCACCAATTTAGCTAAACTATCCTTCTGGTGCTAACAGTGGGGTTACTTAATACCAAATCCAAAGTCCGTTTCTGTATGTGTTGATTAACCAATCCCGTAGATTTTATTTATTTTAAATTCCTTAATACAAAATATGTTCAGTCAATGGTCGATTGTATCCACTTGGCACGATTTAATCAAATTACGTGCTGGCACTTAATTCTCTTTTTCGTGTCTCCAGCACTCCATGTTCTCGAAAATGATTGTGAAATGTGAAGTCTTACAAAAACTGAATAGTGGGGACATCTCCCATTGGCGAACCTTTCAGTGTATAATTTATGTGCTTCCAGACTGAAAACATAAGTGGATTTCTTATAAATACATACAGATATTATGAGTATCAATTTGATAGTCGATAGTTTCTATAAATTATTTGATAGTTTGGTATTATGGTTATCAATTGGAAATTTTAGATAAATTGTAAATACTTTATTGTGAAAACAAATATACTTGTTTGTTTGTTGTCGGCCACGAAAAGAATAGATAGTTCTTTCTGTAAAAATATAAGTTGTAGGTACTTCTACGTAACAAATTATTTTGTTTCTTAATAATAAATTCTTTTGTTTAGGAACAGAATAGTGAGCAATAGAAAGCAACTAAAAGGAATGGTTGAGTTGATAGAAGAAAGCCCTGGAGTTGCAAGAGGAATGCTGGCAAAGGCGAATCTTAAAAAAAAGTATATTCTTCTCGATATATTTTCTAGCCATACTAGTTATAGCAAAAATATGATTCGTGGTTGAAAATCCGGAAAAGTTGTGGAGAAAATCTTTCTCAGTGAATTGAGAACAAAAAATTTCCTATAATTTTCAAACTGTCTGGCATCTCCTTTTTTAAATATAGCAAATATAACGGCTTTCGTAAAACTGGCTAGCACACAAGTATTGCTATAGATCAAGTTGGAAAAATCCACAATGTATTGCTTGAGTTGTTCTGTTGAATTTTTATAGAACTCGGCTGGAATGCCATTTCTTCCCGGAGCTTGAGAGTCAAGTTCAGACACATGTAGATACATCCTGTAGAGTGTAGACTGTAGAGCATAGCTAAGAGTATGAAGGTTCTCTTCTGCTTTCAATATACATAGTTTTAAAATGCACCGCCATTGTAATAGCTTCGAGAACATTCTTCATACTCTGTTATAAAAAGTCATTCACAATAAAGATTAAATCTAATAAAATTCACAGTAGATCAACTAAGTTGATTGTCGATAGTCATAATATCAACTCATTTGTTTTGTTAATACGTATCTCGTATCGAGTTAATAGCTATAATAGTGCTGATAGTACATACAGTCGACGTCACTTATAACGACCGTCAAGGGACCAGGCAAAACTGATCGCTATAGCCGGCCGGCGGTTGTTATATCCAAAGCAACCTCGCACTAGGACAAACTGTATGTAAACCAAACAAGTGATGGAAAAGTGGTCGTTAAAAGCGACTGGTTGTTATAAGCGTTATAGGCGGCGTCAACTGTACTTCTAATTTCTCAAAAATTAAGATATATTTTAGCATCTATAGTTTTCTAATTCTTATCAAAAAGTAATAAGAGCATTGAATATGTTGAAAAAATATTGTACTTAATGACATACAATTTTAATACAAATTAATTTAAAATTATAGTTTTATATTTTTTTTCTTCAAAATTTCTAGTTTAAAAATCCTTTTTGAAATTAAAATAGAAGAAGTGATTTCTGGCTTTTCGAATTGTAAGGGTTTTAATAATTTCTGTTCTGTTTTAAGTCAATTTTTATCAATTGCCCCTCCCTTCTAAACAGAGGGAGAGAGTCACATCCCCCCTTCTATACGATTATTTTCTTGTCTTATACCATCCTACTCGTTGTAGCTCTTTGTCTCATCTTATGCAAATCACACTGTATAAATGGTATACATAGATTGTATTTATTTATTTACCTATTTTACTAAATAACTTTATGGATATAAACTAAAAAATAAATAACACATTGATGGAGTAAAATTTTATAATAACAGAGGAACCGCAGAACTTCGTCTTGGCCCAATTTAACAACTAAGCGTAAGCTTTAGATTTGTAATAAATCCCAGATAGTTCATATTTCATGTGATTCATTTGAATAGAATAGAATTTAGTAGAGAGCGATATGAAAACACTGGTCAGCAAAATTAAAATTTTGTTCGGTATTTTAAACCAAATAATACATATGTATGTATGTACTTTTTCAAAGAATCTCACTTTATATTTTTTTCATTACGTTAAGTTTTTGAAATATAAACTGTATTTGAAGAAGAACTTTTTTTCAATTAGGGCAACACAAAGCACGTAATAGTTTTGACGTTTAGTTTTTGGTGGTATTCATGGTAGGTGCTTTAGCAATTCTTACAGTGAATTCAATTTTGATCGAAAATAATTCAAATCCCATATGAAAATAGTCGTGATCCATTGACTGTTACCGCATTTGCAGCCTTATCATCGAAATAAAAAAACCGCCAATCACGCCTCCAGAGTTCAGACCCAGTGATACGTTGAGCATGCAAAGGCTTCTGAATAATTGCTTTAGGATTTTCAGGAGCCCAAATGCGGAAATTTTGTTTGTTGTAGTACCCTGACAAATAAAAATGGACTTCGCCTGCAAAAATATTTTTTTTTCACAAAAACCAGGTTGTCCCTAAATGAACTGAGCGAATTGAATGATCGATTTTCGAGCGAAATTGAATTATTTGTATAACGTTCTTGGTGTTGCCCCAATTAAAAAACAAAGTTCTTGTTTAAATACCTTTTATTAATTAATCTTTCATTTAATTGCATTACAGAGATATCCCCCCAAAATAACTATTACAAGCTTTAATAATTCAAAAGCATTGCATAAATAACAATTTGCAATTAATAATACTAAACTTGAGAAAATCATTCGAGTTATTTAATATCGTAAAAAAATAATATCGTACGAATAAAAACAACATAATTTCTTATACTACTCATGGTAGTGAAATAATCAATGAAATGAAATAAAAAAGAAGCTTCCGTAACTTTGAGCTTTATATTAAACTTAATTTTTATGATAAAGTGGGCATGTGCTGTAAAATTGCATTCTTTGTACAATGCTCGTGAAAATATTTTTCCCTGCAATTTAAAATTTTTATAAGTTCAAAAAAAATACCTACTAAAAACTTATTTCAAAATTTTAAGTTATCAATTGTATGTATCTTCATTGGAAGGAATAAAATATTTAATAATTCTGATTTTTTTGAGGTGCTGTCATGCTCAAACAAAAACCTTTCGAACTAAGGAACAGCAGGACGGGTAAGCTTTTATTAAATGATTTTCATTTTGTGTTTAAAACCTAGTCTATATTGGCAGATTTTAAGAATTACAAAAAGTACATTATAACATTGTGAATAATGGTATTGAGTTTATGAAAAGTGTTAAGTTATGTGCATAATACATTACCCGTATCATTGCAAAAAATACAAAATAACTGATGTTGATGGAATTTGAATTGAATTGTATTGAATATCCAGATTCCTGCTAAAACTATGAGTTAAAAAGAATACACATGCCAATTCATTTTATTCCTGAGAAGTAAGCTTTGAAGTCTACTTTAGTGCATTTAAGACCGTAATAAGAAAAACATATTGTATTATGTATAAGATAAAATATACTAAAATAAAAGCAATTTACTGGTACTATGATTTACCATGAAAGAAAAGAATTCATTTCAAAAAGGCCATCAGAAAATAATCAAATTGTAAACAGTTTTCATGAATGCTAAATTTTATATTTATTAACCGATTCGATACTACACGTAATGAGGAAAAAAAGAATTTTTAAAAAAGTCATGTTTTTGAAAAAAAATGGTTGATTTTTGATAATGCTAGATTTCATATAAAATAATAATAAAAACAGGAGAAATCTTCAGAACCTTCTTCTTCAGGAAATCTTATTTTGGTATAGCATTACAATTTGATTTATTTATGTTTCTGAAGATTGCAAATAATATGTGCAAACTTTAAACTTAACTGATATATGTATAATACTAGTGGCTAGATATATACAAAGATAATAATAGAAAAGTACCTACATCATATTAATAGTTGTTTTTGAGTTAACTCAAAAGTATGTTTATTTGTAACTAGCCGTACCCAGCCCGCCTCGCTGGGCGTTTTTTAAATGAATACAAAATTACAAAAGGTTCATAACTTCTAGCAATAACATTTCATAAATGTTTTTAATTATTTTAAACGTACTAGTATCATTGGAATGGTTAATTACTAAGAATATTTTTTTCTTTTTTTATAAAAATATCGGTTTGTTGAAATATTTCCAAATTTTTAAATGTTAAATTTTTTTGAAAATCCTTTCTGCATCTTTCGTAGTTAAAACCTATCGAAAAAAATGTAATTGAAGTCGATATCTTTACCCGTTCTTGAGATATCTTTAACAAAAAGGGTACCTCGAAAGTACGAACGTACATACATATACATAGGTCCATACGTACAAATGCACACACAGACATCGGTCTAAAAATGACGGATCTAGATTCAAGGCACCTTTAAATGTCCAGATTTGTCAAAAAATTAAATTTGACAAATCGTACCGATTGCAATAACTCCCTATGGGAAGTTAAAAATATAATTGACTAACATTAAATTTTAATTTATTCAACTTTTGAAGCTGTTGAAATTATTTCAAAAACCTTTGAAAAGCATAATGGTATTAAAGAAATACTAAATGGTAATTTAAAAAAAAAAAAAATTATGGACTTACCTTTTGAATTCTATCACACCAGTTTTCTTTATCAAATTATTGAATATTATACATACTCGTATGCGTGTACAGTACATATACATATGTATGTATGCCATTTATATTTATATTCTTTTTGTCAGAAAAATAAACTAAGAATTAGTTTTTTTTATGAGTATAGGTGCTATATTCCTTATAATTTAGTAATTGTAATGTTGTGTTTAAGTACATCGTTTTATTTTTGTTTAAAGTTTATATGTATGTACAAACACTCATGTACTTGAGTGCAATGTAGTGTCAAAATTTGATAGCAATCGGTTAAGAACTTTCTGAGATTAGCGATTAGGAACAAACATACATTTACATTTTTATTAACATACTAGCGTCCCGTCACGGCTTCGCAGGGGCATTCAACATTACATTTAGATTTGTTAATTTTAACACATTCATAGTAATAATAAAAAGAGGCTGGGTGCGACCCACACTGATAACTTCAAATTATGCATAATTTGAAAACTTGGCATTCCTGATAATAATTGATTAACTTTTGATGTTAGTTGATTACAATTTTGTTATCATAAAAAATATCAGAGATATTGAATCTAAATCGTCAATATTTTACCATTTTTTAGGTATTGACAAATACATTACGAGTTAGTTGAAAAACAATTAATGACACTTTTCTGTAAATTTCAGTTATAGGTTTTTTATTTTAGTAAAAAAAACTGTCATTTTGACATTTGCCAAAAATATAACATAAGTTGGCAATTCTATTATACAAAAAATAAAGTAAATTCGAAGTTAAAATGATTTACCAATCTGGACATATATTCAAGTCAAGAAACTACTTTTGACATTTTTCGGCTAATTTTTGTTAAAGTTTTTTTTTTTATTTTTTGTAGCGTATATTAATAATTTTATTTTGTTTAAGCTAAAATAAATTTGAAGTCAATATACTTGCCCACTGTCGTGGTGATATTCAAGTCCAGAAACATTTTTTACCAACTTTTGGAAGAATTTTTTGTACTTTTTTATTTTTTGTAAGAAAACTGTCAATTCAATTTTTTCAACAATTTTACCAGATGTTGAAGATCACATTTCACATAGTAAGAAATTGTTTTGAAGTTGATATCATTTTTCCTTCATTGTATATTTCCGCGCCAAACATTTTTTTTTAGTTTTTACTTTTTAAAAAAATAACGGTATGTTAAATTATTTTCATATTTACACCAAACCTACATATGTCACATTGTTATCTACCCAAAAATTTATTTGAAGTCAATAGCATTATTCGTTCCTGAGTTATTTGCGACAAACTAAAATTTTCAAATTTTCTAAAAACTGCCATAGTGGAAAAACCGTTAGACAAATTTTTATAAAAGTCATTTCAGCTTCTTTTGAAGTTATAACCTATCGAACAAAATTTAATTGGAATCGATATCTCTACTGGTTCTTGAGATATCGTTAACAAAAAAAGGGTATCTCGAACGTACATACGTACATACGAACGTACGAACGTACGTACACACACACACACAGACATTTCTCTACAAATGACGAATTTATATTCTAGGAACCATAAAACTACCAGATTTGTCAAAAATTTCAATTTGACAAATCGGACCGATTACAATAAATCCCTGTGGGAAGTTAATAAATGGGTCTAGTTCTGAAAAGAACTTCTTAAATGGGTTTAGTTACTAAAAGAATTATTATCAACCGTATTTTTATTGAATTCCGCGCACATCCATCACGTAGGGACTATAATAGTTAGAAACACGCTGCCGCTGATTTCTTTGTAGATAATGGTGTGTTCTAAAAAAATGTTATATATCATTTTGTTCTATCATCAATAGTTTTCGCAGCGTACGCGATGTAAGGAAGTTTTTTGATATTTTTTTACACTTTATCGTAATTTAAGTAAAGATCCCCATTTTTTTGAAAATAAATATAGCCTATGTTACTCAGGAAAAATGTAGCATTCCAACAGTGAAAGAATTATTCAAATCTGTTCAGTAGTTTCGGAGCCTATTCAATTCAAACAAGCAAACAAAAAATCAAACCATTCCTCTTTATAATAGTGGTATGATAGATACAGTGATGACCAAAACTAAAGCACGAGTATTTAGTGAAAGTGAAAACACAAATGATATTTTTATAATTTATTTTTTTCTTATTTGCAAAATATTGTCCTATATTTTACAACTTTAAATTTTATTTTAAATCTTAACATATTTAAGAAAAATTAAAAAAGTTAAAAACTCATCAAAAAGTAGCTGGACAAAACTAAAGCACATGCACTCTATTACTGTCTACAGTTATCAAGTTTTACAACTTACTTTTTAAATGCTACTATCTTCACTTGATATTTAGTCAAGCATATTCTAAGGAATAAAGTTTATGGTGGATCTTTGATGGTGCTAACAGTCACAATTTAAAATTTTAATAAAAAATATATATAAATATATAAATAGTAAAATGGCGTGGAATAAATATTCAAATGAACTTAAAGTAAAAATAGTAATTAGCTTTTAAAACGGTGAATCGATAACATTTATTGGCGAAAAATATGTTATCAGCTATAATAATAACTGTATGATTTCTCGCATAATAACTGGATTTCGTACTCGAGGTACTGTACGAACAGTACACAATGGCGGTAAACCTAAAAAAACCAAGTCGCGTTGTGACAAACGATTAATGAGGTTAATAAAAAATTACCCTTATATTTCCTCAAAAAAATTAAAAAAAAGAATTAGACTTTAAAATGTCGTCAAGAACGATCCGGCGGAGTGTGGTTAGTAGCGGATGGAAAACTTGTGTGGAAAAAAGCAATTTTTTCCCTAAAGAATAGACGCTTCCTGTCAAAGCCATCCGCAGTAAATTACATATCACCTATATATTTTATGTTTTCTATTAAATAAACTATGTATATTGAATTAAATCGATAAAAAAGTTAGTTTTCCTTTCAAAACTCTTTTTATTCTTAAATAAGTTGAATCAAAAGTCAATTATTCCAATCGTAATTTTCAAAACTTTTTTTCCAAATTAAATAGATTTTTTATAATTTGTGGGCTCTCCTTGAAATTTTTGACAAATATGGACGTTTTATAGTTCCTAGAATCTAAATTCGTCATTTGTAGAGAGATGTGTGTGTGTGTGTGTGTGTACGTGCGTTCGTACGTTCGTACGTTCGTACGTGCGTACGTTCGATATACCCTAATTCGTTCACGATATCTCAGGAACCAGTAGAGATATCGATTCAAATTAAATTTTGTTCGATAGGTTATAACTTCAAAAGAAGCTGAAAGGACTTTTATAAAAATTTGTCTAACGGTTTTTCCACTACAGCAGTTTTTAAAAAAAGTAAGAATTTTAGTTTGTCGCAAATATCTCAGGAACGAATAATGCTATTGACTTTAAATAAATTTAATTGGGTATATTGCAATGTGACACAGATTTGGTGTAAATATGAAAATAATTTAACATACCGTTATTTTTTAAAAAGTAAAAACTAAAAAAAAAATGTTTGACGCGGAAATATACCATGAAGGAAAAATGATATCATCTTCAAAACATTTTCTTACTATGTGAAATGTAATGAATTTATGTCCTGAGTGGTAAATCATTTTAACTTCGAATTTATTTAATTTTTGCATTATAGAATTGTCAACTTATGGTATATTTTTGAAAAATTTCGAAATCACAGTTTTTTTACTAAAATAAAAAACTAAAACTGAAATTTACAGAAAAGTGTCATAAATTGTTTTTCGGCTTATATACAAACAGTGATATTGACTTCAAATTTATTTTATTTTCAACCAACTCGAAGTCAAAGCCCGACCGACCTAACGCGATATTGTGATTTAGCTACAACGCTGTTTGTGATTTAGCTATAAGCTCTTCCGATTATTGTCAGTTTTGCTTCGTTTATTCCAAATTTTGAACATTAACATCATTTATTGGCAAGATCACAAAAGATGGTAAGAATTGCTACTGAATAATGCTTATAGGGCTGTCCGTGTCTACCAATGTATTTGCTTGAAATTTGAAAAAAGCATACGTTCGATTGTTCAAAATGTATGTTTAATGTGAACCATAAAATGTCGCTTAAGGTTTTAGTAATTACTCTTCATCCATAACATTTTCGGTCTCTTCTACCAAATGAATGGCTAAATTTACAGGTGGATTGTTTGATTTGCTTGATTCATTGCATTTGAAGCATTTTTCCCGGTAAAATCGCTTGATGGTGCTCGCTGTTGAAGATGGAAGCGATGAGGAAGTTAGTTTCAAGTTATTTTTTTCAGCATCTCCTTTAATTCATCCAAAGTTCTTGCTGTAAGGAGGATTTGCTAGTTGCAAAAAGCATCGGGAATTTCTTTTATTTTATTATAATAAATCAGATCCTGGTCTTCGACTTCAGCGTATAACGCAATATTCTGCATTGCCAAGGTATATTGATGGATGGTTTCATCTCTTCTCTTTTTTCGGTTCTTGAGTGCGTCGTGAACATCGGCGGATGTGACCGCTCGGTGGAATTCTTGAAGTAGGCTAGACTTAAGGGTTTGCCAAATTGTGCAAAGGGAAGAACGAAGAAATAATTTTGGGGTTCTTTTCAGGCATCGTTTTGCGAAGATAAATGCTTGTTGGTCATCCCATTAATGCAAGGCCTTGGCCACTTTGAAAGTTCTTACAACCGTATATTTGTGACCACTCACGGCCAATTTTTTTTATGATCGTTTCTATACTTCATGATATATTTTAGGACTCTGCGGTCAAGTTCGTCCCTTAAATTTTCTTTCGGACTAATATTAGGTAATTGTGGAGTTGTTTCCAATACGTTCCGACAGTTATAAAGGAACTACATTCAAGTTGCATTAGCCTTATACGTAATGCTTATAAAAAGAAAAGTTGGTTTCTCTATGCCTATTTGTGCAGTACTATCTTTTAAATAAATCTTCAGGATCTCAATGTAGACCTTTTGATTTATAGTTCTCTGCTCCAATTTCAGTTTTCCAACTCTATAGCTGCTGAAAAACACTCTCACGCTATCACCGACCCACCTCCATGTTTGATTGTCCCTCGAATGTTTTGCAAAAGGTATTTGGCTTACGGCAAACCATTTGTCTGCCGTCAGGGCCGGCCCTAGCTAAAATTGCGCTCTGTGCAAGATTTTTAGAAAGCGCCCTTTTTATGTTTGCGAAAATACATATAATATACATACATACACATACTAATACACATATTAAGTCCTTTCCACATTACCCCGGAGGTAGACTTTCAATGCGTTTTTTTTTATTGAGGTAGGCCTAATCCTCACTAACAAAAAAATACTTGTATGTATGAGTATCTGATATGTACTATGTAATTTAACGTAATAACGAAAATTTAGGGTCACCCAAATCTTCATTTGAAACAATATCAGAAACCTCTTCTTCTGACACCACTGCACTCCCTACCAGAACCTCATCGATACGAAATTTAGTAAAATGTATGCTTTGTTTTCGGCTTCAACAAGCTTTTTTCTGAATTCTGCCCCCGAAGGCTTTTCTTTGTCCATATTGGAAAAAAAAACAACACAAAAATTTAATAGTAAATAGGTAGTTACTAAACACTTTCACAAGCCGTCACTTGACTTTCAAATCTGATTTTATTTAAATAATCGTAAGCGAAAAAAAGTTTTAAAAAATCTGCACCAGACCAGAGTACAAAGAATTTTAACTGAAAAAATATTCAATAGAAGAAGAAAAGGAAAAAAAGGCGACTGTAAAACCCACACGCATTTTTTATCGCTTCTATGTTCTATAATGTGTAAAAACACCCGAACATTGCAATCCTTTAACTATCCGTTCGCCGCTACCGTCTTACAGTGTGACGTTTAGCTCGTTTAGGGGAATTAAATTAATAGCGCTTACAAGTTTAACCTTTTCTTTAAGTTTATAACATCCCATCCATCAACATAATGTATATAATTAACCACTAATTTTATTTTATTTTATTTTCAATTCTCTGATATTGTATCTAATGAATTTATTTCATTAATAAAAAAATAATTATTCAAAAATAATACGGAAATTGTCACACTGTACGCCGTGGTAATTGGAATAGAATGTAAGTTTTGGGACCCAGTGTGCAGGAACAAAACTCGCACTGATGAGTTGATGTGGATGAGTGTGGACTGTGTGTGTGCCTGTGGACAGTGGCCTATGGAATACACAATACACATTTGTGCAAAGTAAAAACCTGCACCTACTGGCGCATACAATTTTGTTCGAATCAGTTTTTGTTTTTGTCTTTTCTTAGAACGTAAGTCTTGGGACCCAGTGTGCAGGAAAAATACTCGCACTGATGAGTTGGTTTGGTGTGGATGAGTGTGGACTGTGTGTGTGCCTGTGGACTGTGGCCTATGGAATACACAATACACATTTGTGCAAAGTAAAAACCTGCACCTACTGGCGCATACAATTTTGTTCGAATCAGTTTTTGTTTTTGTCTTTTCTTAGAATGTAAGTCTTGGGACCCAGTGTGCAGGAAAAATACTCGCACTGATGAGTTGGTGTGGATGCGTGTATTAGGATTCTTCTTTTTTTTTTTTGTGTTGTGCGAGTATGAGAATGGTGTGAACTGTGGAATACACATTTGTGCAAAGTAAAAACCTGCACCTTATGGTTTTCTTTGTTCCCGAGAATGCGCCTCCGGAATGCTGCGCCCTGTGCACTTGCACATCCTGCACATATGGTGGGTCCGGCCCTGTCTGCCGTCCAAATCGTCTGGAAAATTGCGGTTTTCCGGAAGTCAAAGTTTTGATTGGTATTCTTTCGCTATGTGCTATTATGCTTATACGTTTTATATGTAGGTATTTTAATTTTTTTTCTTCACTTTTCGCATAGGTAACTACCCTCTTATCTTGAGTGCTAAAAATATTTGTTTTATTACATTACATTTTGTGGCGCTACAGCTCGTATATAGCCACGGCCGACACAGACTAACAACCATTCCTGTGTACGAGTAAAGGCAGGGATGGAGGGAACCTACGGTTTTATGTCAATTCCTCGCAAGAGGCAGTACCCTTAAAAACTTTCAGGTGGCACAGGCAGGGATCGAACACTAGACCTTTGGCATGACAGTCCAACGTACTAACCATCACTCCACGGGTACTATTAGTTGTATTACAAGGCAAGTTTTCAGTTGTTTTTTCATTCTCTGTATGATTTATCTTCTTGACGGTATTTTATAAGGAGTTAGAGGTTTAACCTTTTTTTTCTTCTCATCCTTAATAACTTTCAAAAACTGTCCAAACCGTCTTAAAATATCTGTGATGACTTCAGGATGTGTTAAATAATAACAAACGAATTGACAAAACCACATTTGACTTAAAAGGTAACAAAGACTTATATGCATACTTATAACTTAACGTGCAAATACGAAATTGATTTATTTTTACAATAGTTTTCTTTCTTTTTCGTATTTTCCAAGTTAAATGTGTATTGACAACAATTGAAATTTTCATCAGTCCTGACTCTGAGTTTCATTCTTTTTATGACAACCTTAAATTCAATATGGAAGAGCCAAATAGCCATTCTAATTTAACAGACCCTGAAAACATATTGAAATGACAATGCCAAAATTATGTATCAGTAAACAGTACCAATAAAACTAAAAATTTATTAATAAAGTATCCTTATTAAACAAAATGTTCCCTTGTTTGATTCTTTCGCTCCGTGATTTATAGGTAAGATCAAAGAACTTAAATCAACATAGAAAATTTTGTGTCTCAATAACACACAGGAAACTTTAATCGTTATTTCTAAATATACCAGAACAACCTTACTCGAACTAAGCTTTTAAATTTTTGAATGGCTCTTAACGTGTAGGTAAGTTCGAGAAGATACAGTATTGTGATGACTTGACATTAAAAATCTTTTTGGATTAGACACAAAAAACCTAGCCACCGATATAACGATTCAAAATGTTGTAAAAATCAAAATATTTATGATGATTATTATCTACGTTAAAAAAAGCACTAAGTACACTATACCTCATAGTTGAAGATGTTTACAATTTTTTGAATCGTTTTATCGCAAAAACGGTGGCTTGGTAATACATTTTTTTAGATAATTTTATGATCTACATTTTTGTCTGTGTTTTTGTTGACATTTGACCTTGAATAAAAATTTTTCCATTCTGGGGAAAGATGCGAGTTGCACAAATATTGCTTTCAATGCAGTTGTTTGCCTTCTTAGTTGATTTTACTAAGCAAATATGATTTCGAGATTATATTTACTTTAAAACAGAGTCTTTAAAGATATGCAAGTTTTATCCCCAACGAATGTTTCAAATAAAAATGTTGCCTGGATTTCTTTTCTTATAAATCATTTTCTAAATTTAGTGGCTAAATATTAATATCAAAAGTAAGATATTGAGTGAAGATTGCTTGCCAACATTGAAGAATTTTGAAAATACGATTTGAAGTAGATTCAATAATTCGCGAAAAATCAAAGTTATTTTGATTTAAAAGTCATTAACATGCATTAAACATGTTTTATGTAACGTACAGCTCATACATATTTAATGATATATAATAATGCAATTTATTTATTAACTTCCCATATAGAGTTATTGTAATCGGTCCGATTTGTCAAATTGAAATTTTTGACAAATCTGGACGTTTTGTGGTTCCTAGAATCTTAATTCGTCATTTGTAGAGAGATGTCTGTGTGTGTGTGTACGTACGTTCGAGACCCCTTTTTTGTTAATGGTATCTCGAGAATGAATAAAGATATCAGATATCAACATGAATTAAATTTTTTTAATAGATTGTAACTTCATAAAATGCAGAAATTACTTTTAAAAAAATATGTCGAACGGTTTTTCACAAAAGCAGTTTTTTAAAAAAGTGAAAATTTCAGTTTGTCGCAAATATCTCAGGAACGAATAATGCTATTGATTTAAATAGATTTTATTGTGTAGATTCCAATGTGACACAGGTTTGGTATAAATTTGAAAATAATTTAACATACCGTTATTTAAAAAAAAAAATTAAAAACTAAAAAAAAAAAGATTTTGGCGCGAAAATATACAATGAAGGAAAAATGATATCATCTTCAAAACTTTTTTTTATATGCGAAATGTGATCTTTGACATCTGGTAAAATTTTTGAAAAAATTGAATTGACAGTTTTCTTACAAGAAATAAAAAAGTACAAAAAAATCTACCAAAAGTTGGTAAAAAATGTTTTTTGACCTCCGTTCCGTTTTCTTTTTCAAGGCATGGGGTAACTAATCACCTGGAATGTCCGTTAAGAGTTAAATTGGTTTTCTAAAAGCCCTAGCAATCTCATGATACAAATCATGATACTTTTCTTCCAAATCGGCAACACGTGCGTCGGCTCGAGTCGCCCAAAAAGGCAGGTCATCATAGGGGTCCACGCTCGCTTTATCAAAAATACTACGAGAAAATGCACATGCAGACAGTGGTTGAACTTTATGGTTTAAGATATTTTTGTATGCACCAGACACCTTTCTGCGGAAGAAAGCTCTCCCATAAGGCCAAACAAACAAACTCAATGGACGGAGTATAGATTTGAGGGGCTTTTTAGCAGTGGGCTTGACAGTAGGGTGAAATTAAATTATTTTTCTACTGACCTTTATTAGGCATACGTTTGCTTGTCTAGTATGGTTCAGCATCGCACCATAACAAATACGGAAAAGCAGGGTGTTTGAGAGGCACTTTCTAAGAACATGTCTTGAATTATATCGAATATCAGAATCAAAATAGGTACAAACATTTTATTATTTCAACCTGTTTTACACAATGGAGCAAACTTAAATAGAATTGATAATTCGTCATTGAAGCTGATAAGAACAAATTTCAAGAGTCAAGTCTTCTACTAACAGCTTGATTTTTGAAGCCTGGTATATGTAACCGTCAATTCGATATTTGTTAGTCTGCTATTACACGACGACTCATGAGTCGTGACTCATCTTCGAATTCTACTTTGAAATTTCATCCTTTGAGTCGAACACTATTACACCTTGTCTCTTAAGTCATGACTCTAATTTGACAACTTTCTTTAATTCAAATTTCGTTGTTTGGGAAATCTTATATTCTGTCTCGCTCTTTCAACTATAAGGGTATACATGTGAACTCGAGCACGCCGAAAAAAATAAAGAGGAAATGCAAAATAACAAATGTGTGAAAATAAAATGTCAAAAATGAGTCGTGAAAAATTTGCCCGCGACTCACAGGGCAAATTTTTGTCCGTTTCATTTGTTCGAATTTTGTATCTCTCTTGGACCAACGTAGTTCGAAAAGAGTCACGACTCATGAGTCGTCGTGTAATAGCAGACTTAAGAGTTACCTAATCACCGAAAAATATGATATCGCAAAAGGTTTAAAACAAATAAATGATTTTATATTAAATTGTTTGCTGTGAAATATGAAATTGGGAAAAATTACAGAACTTTCTGGAATTTGTAGAAACTTAAATCCACAAGACGTCCAACATCAAGGAAGGAGAGGAATGCGTTGATAAAAACAATGTACATATATAATTGTATCTTATTTTTTTCCGACAACGAACATATCATAAATATATGGTGAATGCTCAGTTAAGTTCCATTTTTTTTAAATTTCAGTTTGGCTTGAAAATCATGGACAAAATGACAGTGGCTCAAAAAAATGCTTACCTTGAAGCGCATATGGCAGTTCAACAACATATGGCCCAAGCAGCTTTCCATTTCAAACAACAAAATCAGCGATGCGATAGCCATCTTAATTCTAATTCTTCAATTCCAAATAATACTCACCAACATACTAACCAAAATCATAATTCTCCTACAAATAATGTACATGCTGTCTCTCAACAACAACACCAACAACACCAACAACAACAACAACAGCAACAACAACAACAACAGCAACAACAACAACAACAGCAACAACAACAGCAACAACAACCACAACAACCACAACAACAACTTCAACAGCAGCACTACTCACATAATTTAAAAGTACCTCAAATAAATACTTCAACCTCGGGTGAAACAGACAGCACATTTACTGTTCCCGACGATGTTGGAATGGGTTTTGAAGGAGGTGTACGTGTACTCCAAAGCTTAGGTAGCTGGTCGCCGGATATTCCTTATAACGTTCCAAGACCTAACCTCATACCATTTACTGAACCATACGTCGAAGGTGGTTCAATGCATCCTGCAAGTAGACTTAAGGCACTGCAACAAGTTCAACAGGCTTCATCAAACGTTCGAAAATCACATTCTATAAAGAGTAAATAAAATATTCTTTTTTATGTTTGTAGTTAATATTTGCATATTTATTAATCTATACTTTGTTGCTAATGCGAAATGAAAAATATCATAAAGTGAAACGAACGGTTACATTAAAATCGTTGCATCTCAACTGATTTTAAAATTAGATAATAATTTCGCATTAAACCCAGATCACTCACGCATTCATCAATAATTCTAAAATTTACCTTTAAAATTTTAAACTTTTACGTACAATTTCCTTAGTAAAATTAAGAAAATTAGTAAATGTAATACCATAATTTTTCACTAATTTAAATGTCAAACATAGAAATTGTAAACGAGATGAGTAAGTCCCTTAGAAAGTTGTTGTTACGGTCTGATTTGTCAAATTGTTTTGGAGTACGTTCTTACGTTTCAGATATCTTTTTTAGTAGAATACATACATATATCTCAAGCTGAAGAATGAATAAAGATATAGCCTTAAATATAATTTTGTTGTACGGGTTAAGATTTCAAAAGATACAGAAATAACTTTCATAAAAACTATGCGAGGTGTTGTTTCACTATAACAATAAAAAAAAATAAGTTGTTTATTATTCAAGTGAATAAGACCCAGTTAGCTACCCAACAGTGCATAAAAAACAACTATAATTAAAACATTTATTGGTCGCAAATATCACATTGTCTTCAAATACATTTTATTTATTACCTACATTATGGTACAGGTAATGGAGGTTTCATCAAATTTGATAAAAAATCTGCATACCGTTATTTTTTTAATAAGAAATACAATTGTGCCTTTAATATACAATGAAAATAATTATATAAATTTCAAGACAATTGTATGTAAATTAAATAAAAGAATATCATAAAAAATTGTCAAAAATTGTTTGTCGACTTAAATATCACTATAGCGGGCAATAAGTTTGATTAACTAATTCATTTTCTAAATAAATAACCCTTTACATATAATAAAATTCTGAAAAGTATCGAATTCACATTTGCCTTACTAACAAAAAACATTTTTTTTTCTTTTGAAATATAACAAAATATCAAAAATAGTTTGTGACTTGAATAATCTTGTAAAAATTATTTTCCGACTTAAATATCTCTAGAGCAGATACATATTTATTTACACATGTATGTATGTATATTTGACAAATACTGAAATTTCTCTTCCTTTCATAGAATTAAAAAAAATTGTCGGTGCGCACACATTTAATTCGGTAATTCAGTATCAGTTGCATTGCATCAGAAACTTCGTAGAATGAAGATTGTCGAATGTTAAGAATTAAAATGTCAATTCAAGATTGCGAAATTTGTAGGTTATTAACAATTGAAAGCAGTACCAAAGAGTTATTTTAATGGATTTTATCAAAAAGCTTTCTGTTTTAAAGGTTTTGAGAACAATAAGCAATATACATAAGTATTGTCGATTATTGTGTTTGTTTGTTGTTTTAGAAAGAATTAGTTATCATGGTCTCGGCATATTCTTAGTTGTAAGTTCCCTGTACTGCATATATTCAAATTGAACAGAGTAGGTAAGGTATAGACAAAATTAGGTACTTAGTTCAGAACTATTTTCAAAAGGTCTACAGCTTTAAATGTGAAGCTAATAGTGGTTAAACAAGTTTTTGTACAAAAATTACATATATCATACGTATTTATAAATTCATAACATTTTTTGTATACAGGGTGATTCGCATAAAATTCGCATGATTTTGATAGTGATAGTTAATGTAAATAAAAAGACACGTGTTTCAGGAATTTTCTTTAAATCCATTGTTTGACTTTCAAGTACCTGTGTCGAGTCGGATTTGAAATGCAAGCACCGTTATGATTTCTTCCAACCGAAAAACAAAGATTGATGTCCTTACGAGTGACATTTCTGCATGGTGTGCCATATATGATCCATTTAGGTTTGACACCTTGACAACAATATTTTTCCATAAAAATGTAAAAACTTATTCTGTCATGTACATTTACATTATTTTCCGTCTTTGTATATTTTTTGAAAGTACATTCTTTCTTTTTTTTATATAATTTAATGAAGTGTATCATATTCATAAGAAATGTAATGTATTAGAAATATTTTAAATCAATTGGCTTTTTTACTTGCATGACATGGTACCCGAATCGAATGTGTCCATATCTATCTATATACTAAATTTTGCAAGCATGAATTTTGCGGTACCATTTTACCTGCTTTAGCAGTCGAATATCTGCTTCAAAATTATACCAATGCGTGCGTATTGTTAATACGCAGTGCACAATATAATTTTGAAGCAGGTATTTGAACATTAAGGCAGGTAAAATCAAGAAAAACGAATTGGCAGACACACACACTACACACACTCCATGTAAAAAAAAAAAACGCCATATGCAATATACCTACACTCAGGGCCGGACCCACCATATGTGCAGGATGTGCAAGTGCACAGGGCGCAGCATTCCGGAGGCGCATTCTCGGGAACAAAGAAAACCATAAGGTGCAGGTTTTTACTTTGCACAAATGTGTATTCCACAGTTCACACCATTCTCATACTCGCACAACACAAAAAAAAAAAAGAAGAATCCTAATACACGCATCCACACCAACTCATCAGTGCGAGTATTTTTCCTGCACACTGGGTCCCAAGACTTACATTCTAAGAAAAGACAAAAACAAAAACTGATTCGAACAAAATTGTATGCGCCAGTAGGTGCAGGTTTTTACTTTGCACAAATGTGTATTGTGTATTCCATAGAGGCCACAGTCCACAGGCACACACACAGTCCACACTCATCCACACCAAACCAACTCATCAGTGCGAGTATTTTTCCTGCACACTGGGTCCCAAGACTTACATTCTAAGAAAAGACAAAAACAAAAACTGATTCGAACAAAATTGTATGCGCCAGTAGGTGCAGGTTTTTACTTTGCACAAATGTGTATTGTGTATTCCATAGGCCACAGTCCACAGGCACACACACAGTCCACACTCATCCACATTAACTCATCAGTGCGAGTTTTGTTCCTGCACACTGGGTCCCAAAACTTACATTCTATTCCAATTACCACGGAGTACAGTGTGACAATTTCCGTATTATTTTTGAATAATTATTTTTTTATTAATGAAATAAATTCATTAGATACAATATCAGAGAATTGAAAATAAAATAAAATAAAATAAAATTAGTGGTTAATTATATACATTATGTTGATGGATGGGATGTTATAAACTTAAAGAAAAGGTTAAACTTGTAAGCGCTATTAATTTAATTCCCCTAAACGAGTGAAATGTCACACTGTAAGACGGTAGCGGCGAACGGATAGTTAAAGGATTGCAATGTTCGGGTGTTTTTACACATCATAGAACATAGAAGCGATAAAAAATGCGTGTGGGTTTTACAGTCGCCTTTTTGTTCCTTTTCTTCTTCTATTGAATATTTTTTCAGTTAAAATTCTTTGTACTCTGGTCTGGTGCAGATTTTTTAAAACTTTTTTTCGCTTACGATTATTTAAATAAAATCAGATTTGAAAGTCAAGTGACGGCTTGTGAAAGTGTTTAGTAACTACCTATTTACTATTAAATTTTTGTGTTGTTTTTTTTTTCCAATATGGACAAAGAAAAGCCTTCGGGGGCAGAATTCAGAAAAAAGCTTGTTGAAGCCGAAAACAAAGCATACATTTTACTAAATTTCGTATCGTTGAGGTTCTGGTAGGGAGTGCAGTGGTGTCAGAAGAAGAGGTTTCTGATATTGTTTCAAATGAAGATTTGGGTGACCCTAAATTTTCGTTATTACGTTAAATTACATAGTACATATCAGATACTCATACATACAAGTATTTTTTTGTAAGTGAGGATTAGGCCCACCTCAATAAAAAAAAACGCATTGAAAGTCTACCTCCGGGGTAATGTGGAAAGGACTTAATATGTGTATTAGTATGTGTATGTATGTATATTATATGTATTTTCGCAAACATAAAAAGGGCGCTTTCTAAAAATCTTGCACAGAGCGCAATTTTAGCTAGGGCCGGCCCTGCCTACACTACACAGAGCTGCTGTCTATGCTTATGCACGACAAACGAATGTACGATAAAAACGAAGAAAGAAAAAAAATCGTTTTGCTTTACATTCGTTCGCTGTGTTGTTGTCTGTCTGCTGTTGTGGAATATTCGACCACGCGTTCGCCATGTGCTTTTAAAATATTTTTCAGTCGAATGTTCTAGAATGCTTGACTTTCTTTAAAAAAAATGAAAAATCTAGATGTGGTCTAATTTCGACCACTGGGCGACCCCTAGTTACATACATATACATACATACATATGTACATACATACATATATATTATATTTTTATTTATACAATCTTTTGAGTTGCCATAAATTATGTTATATTTTTATATTCCAATAAAATTCTATGTGAAAATTCTATGTATATGTTAATTCTATTACTATATATCAATATAATAATTATTTATATTAAATGTAAGTTACCACTCGTTCAATTAAGCAACCATTTTTTTTTTGTACATATGTTGATTTTTTAAAAAATTTATACCACATCAGTATTACGTCATAATCTGCAGAATAAAATTTATTTGAAGTCAATATCTGAGATATTTGCAACCGACCAACATTTTTAGATTGGAAAATATTCCTCTCTGAATTTTTACGAAATTCGTTCTACATTCTCTGACAAAATTGAATTAAAGTCAATATCTTTATACACGGTCTTAAAATGTTATCAATGAACGTTCGGACCCACGACCGTAGAAACATCTTTAGGGACCTTAAACACTACACTTATTGAATTACGAAAATTCGAAAATGTATACGAATAAGTGGTGGTTATTATAAAATAACAGAATTTTTGTGATAAATTATAATTTTGTCTGGAGATGAAAAATCTGGTATAAGACTATGTAAAACTTCGCTTGGTTTACTGTTAAACAAAAAGGCTTATTTGGTAGACCAACGGTTCTCAACCTTTGAGAGTCTGCGGTCCCCAATCAAAAATTAAATTGAATGTATTATTGTATATAATCTTTAAATTACACTGGTCGGCAAGGTTTTGTAGCTGACAAAAAAATTATGTTTTCCCGAAGGTTTTTTTGTTGGTATGGATTTGAATCCTACTTCAAAATCACTCTATCACGTCAGGTTTTTTGAAATATCACCTTTTAAAACTTAAAAAACAGCTTAAATTAGGCTTTCTGAAGCTATGTAAATTCGTGAAGTACTTTTTTTAATAACATTTGTAATGATTTCTGAAAATCTTTAATCCCATCTTCAATATTCAGTTTAAATATTTTCAGTACCTCATTTACTTTTAGAAAAATTCTCATTAATTGGAAGTCTTCACGATGATGGACGATGGTTTTCAACAATATGTTGAATAAAAAAGTGTTGTTCATTATGCTCTCTTATTTTGTTCCTATATTCTTTCTGAACGTCGATGTATTCCAGTATCTTCTTTTTCAGTGGGTACATCACTTATCGAATCAGATGTGTTGGATGTTTCATAGTGACTAATCTGCTCTATTTTACGACGTTGTACTTGATATAAATGGTTACTTATCGTTTCACCGTTTTCAGTACTGGCCTCAACTGAAACTGGCATCCAGCTTGGTACTACAGATACAGAAGTATATTTACGATATCAAACTGGATCTTCTACGTTATTAGGCGTTTGCGAATATTTATCTTAGGATTCAAATGCATGGATGGCATCTGTAAGTCTGTGGCCTTTTGGTAAGACAGTAACACCATAGGGGAACAAACAGTAGCCGAATGCGATGTAAAGTGTTTGTTCCGCCAGAATCTAGCAAGACACAATTTGGTATCTCCGCTCCGTCTATGTAACTTTCTTCAAATAGTCTTTGTGAGTACTTACTATCCGCTCCAATTGCTCATTCGTAGACTAATGTAATGAAAGCTGAAAATAAATGTTTTATAAATTCATTTTCAATTTTAAAATCGAGAGAAGTGAATGCTGTTTCGATGTCAGAAACAAGAATATCGGCTAGACCTGGGTAGCAAAATGATTTATATAAAAAAAAACACTATATAAAGTAAGTTCTCTTTGAACGGACCATCGAAGTCAATGTCGATTTTAGACCAGTTATAACTGGTCGCATCAGTATTGTTTGATTACTCACAATAATTGTTAACACATACAACAAAAATGTCAATGTCCTTTTCTATATTGCTACCAAACGTATCTCTTTAGTGAAGTCTTTATGAATGAAGTTCACTTAAAACCAACTATTATCGAACCTTTGAAATACAAAAAAGGTAACCCTAAACTAAACATCCTTTAATACGGGAAATTTTATCTTTCCTGTAGAAGAATGTTTTGAATTCTGGCTTCACGTTATTTGGCCAACCCCATAACACCCAGTGTGAAACACGTAACACAACCTTTTTTGTTTGTTGTGAAATATCACTGGCTTTAATTATTAGTGTGTCTATCATTTCTATCATCAGAACAACTTCTTATTCTGAAGTGCTAGGCAGTTGAATGTCTTTCACAATGTCTTTGTAGAAGATATTCCACATTAACCTTCTTGGTCAAAGTGTTTGGAGTAGATTTTGAAGAAGAAAAAAAAGAGACTTGATTCGGCCCATTCGACCCACTGATAACTTTCCATTGTATTTTTATAACTTGGAATTTAAGGAAATTTTTGTGTCAACCAAACGATAGGTCAAGTGTTGACTTTAAGTCTTCAAACAAAACTAAATGAGGTAATTTCTGTGAATTCTTATTTTAAATTATGGATTTATATTTAATAATAATAATCAAGAAGAAAAAAAACCGAGTCAGAAAATTCGTTCTTCGGTGAAGGAAGTAAGATTTTGACAAAATATCGAATGAACAATTTTCTTGTATTCGAAGATTGAAAGTGAACACCTGATACCTTTGGTTTGATTTGCGTGTTTATTTTTAAATGTTTGAAAAATGTTGACGTTTTAAGTTCTCTTGAGTCTATATCCGTTATTAACGTACGTACGTTTGTACGACCCATGAAACTTTTTTCGCCAATGATATGTCAACAACAAATGGATATAATGACTTGAATAAACTTTTGCCAGCGGTTTTTTTTTCACTAAAACAATTAAAAAAATAATGTGTTTATGAATGTTTATGAAGATGTAGAGCTGTTGACGGAAAAATTCAAAAGGACAGAAATAAAAGAGCCACTATATCTAAAATCTAATCTGCTGCCACATCACCACCGGTATTCTAGTTAAGAGGCAGGCTTACTTTTTGAGTTTAGAAGGGATATTACCGTGATATCAAAATAATATTATATTTTAATCGGAAAACAAAAACGGGATCGTGTTTATTTCTAAATAGGGCGCCAGGAAATTTGTTTGAAGTTTACAAAAACAAAGATTTAAACGAGCTGACAAATCTTAAAATAGACATATGAAAGATTAATTTAGACTTCTTATGGCAAACTTAACAACTGCATTTAATCCGGATTAAGAAAAAGGATAAAATTAAGAAAAGAACGGTATATTAGATCCCGAAGTATGGACAAAGACAAAATGTTACCACGAAAAGCCTCAAACCAAGCCAATTAACTACGAACGAACTGAAAATAAAATATGAAAAAAATAAAAATAATAAACTCGACTCGACAAAAAAATAATTCTGCCTAACTGAAAAAAATCCACTTATCCGTCTTAGAATAAATATTTACCAAAAAATGTATGTTATATTTACCATTACATTATATTAGCTAGTTAATAAAAAATACTAACTTAATATCAATAATTTTAATATATTCTGTTACATTTATTTTCACAATTTCGAGTTTGAATATTAATTTTTCAAAAAATATATACAAACTTTCCTAAAAGATATAATATGGCATTGTTATGGTTGTTGTTGTTTTAAAAAAATTTTTTTTGTAGGCTCCATTTCTTATAAAATTAATCCTGCCGCCTAAACGGCGCGGCAGCGGCGGCATGAGATAGACCACACTTCCAATACGATTTTTTCTTGTCTTATATGAAAATCACTCTGTACCTATATTATAAAACAATTCATTATAAATGTATTTGTATTTGCAATTATAAACATTTTTATTCTAAAAATTCTTTTTTAATAACATTTTTATCAATTGGTAAAATCAAAATTAAATCGAATACATAGTTTTTACAAAAAAAAATCACAAAAATTACCAAATTAGTATTTGTTTTATGATATTAAGTTCCAATTTTTTAATTAATTGTTGAATATAACATAAAAACTTCAATAACAAGTGTTAAAAATAAAATGTAAAGTTATTAGCACCCAGTTTCTTTTTTAACTTAATTAAGAGCAATTTAACTTAAGTGGAGAAAAGGCAAAAACTTCCGACAAATTATTATTATTTTTTAAATATCACATCGACAGTCATTTTTACAAAAAAAACTTTATGACTTTGAATTTGAATGAATTGGTAAAAACTGCTTGCTACTTGAGTATATCGACAACGAGCAATGATATATGATACCTATTATTTAAAGTCAATAGCATTTTCCATTCTTGAGTTATTTGATACCAAGCAAATTTTCCTCAGTAAATTTTATGAAAATCATTTTTTCATCTTTTATATTTATAACCTATCAAACTAAATTTCATTCAATTGGACATCATAACTATCTTTATTAGGGTATAATCTAATAAAACGGATGCGTCAAACGTAGTAACAGACACAAAAACATTGATGCGAAGTTTGCAAAGGTGCCTTTAAAGTTATCTGTTATCAGACCAAACCAAATTGCCAATTTTCCTTTTTGTTTTGTTCAGAAACTCTATGGGAACTCCAGCGGGAACTTAAAAGCTCTTAGAAAAATAATGATTATTGATTGTGGGCTCATCACTAAACGAAAACAACAGAAAAAAAACAATATACAAAATACAAAACACAAACAAGAAACCAAAAACAAACTTGTCTCAGCACAAGAACATTCCATGTATTTTTTTTTGTTGAAAATTATCTGCCTGATTAACCTTACCATTTTATGACTTTTTAACTTTAAGGTTCAAACAAGGCATTTGAATGTACAATTTGCGGAAAGGCACTAGCCAGAAAAGACAAATTAACAATACATATGCGTATTCATACTGGAGAAAAGCCATACATTTGTGAGGTATAGATCTTGAATCCTTTAAAATTTAACTATGTATTCTTAATTATGCATTTTTTAAGGTTTGCAACAAGGCGTTCGCTAGAAGAGACAAGCTTGTAATACATATGAACAAGTTTAAACACGTAACACCTACGAACATAGCTCCATTAGGAAAGCGACTAAATAGTATAATCAAAAAAAAAGATTGTGATAGCAAAGACAGCAAAACCATCATCGAATCTTTGCAATCTTCTTCTAATATAGTTATACAACCAGAACAACACCACCAATCGACTACTGTGGTGGCAGGTATCATTATACCACATCACCATCAACAACTTTCATGGACTTGCGAGTTATGTGGTCGTATGTTTTCTACAAGAGACGAATGGTCCTTACATGCCAAAAGTCATTTAGAGGTACGTTACAAGAATGAATAACTTCTTTCCTTCTTGAAAAATAAGGTATTGTTATATTCTTAGCTATAGCTTGTCTACTTTTTTCAATATTAAATGTCCCATTCCCATACAAATTAGTTGTACAAGTACAAGCTTTGTATATAAAAACCAAAGTAGTCTCATGGTTCAAGTCAAATAGGTCGGCATCTACATATATATACTGTGTCCAATCAGTTTGTGCAATACAGGCCTTACAGCTGTACACGAAAATATCTCAAATCCCCTTAAAATACAAATTCAACCATTATCTGTAAGTGTATTTTTTATTTGGCGAACGTACATGCCCCTATATCCTGCCTTTCGCACGGCTCGAACTGTACGTTCCTGAGCGTATAGTTTGCTTTTTGTATGTCTTGCTTTTTAAACGTATTTAGATGATTGAAATTGAAACAAAAAGTATAATTGAATTTGATTTTCGAGAGCGTGCGGTTTAGTTCATACAAAAATCGCCTGTTATCTTACTACTTAGTGGTGTGAAAATGAATTTTTCTTTTGATTATTGTCAGAGCTATTTGATAACTGATAATGGGCAATACGGAAACACTGGAAAATGTTTTCTTTCACACAACTCAATGGGATTGCTTTGCTGTTAGAGGAAGATACACATTACACATGTCCTATCTTCCCTGTACTGCACAAACTGATTGGACTTGGACAGAGTAGGTATAGTGGAGAAATTATTTTTAGGTAGGAGACTTACAACTGACATGAATTCAAACCAAAGAAAAACAAAGAAAGACTATACAATCATTGTGAAAGTTAGAATGAACAATAAAAATTTAAATTTTGCTTTTTTGTGAGACTGGTTTGTTTACATTTTTTAGCCTTACGGTAGACTTCCTTTTCAAACTAAAGGGCCAACTATAATAGACTTAACCGAGCTTAAGCTAATGTCAAAACCGACCGAAAAGTTTCTGAAAGTTATCGTTAAAACATAAAGTAATAATAATGGATTCTGCCTACTTGAGCAAATGTGAAACTTCGACTGCCACAATTCAATTTTATTGAAATAAACATTGTGTTTTGTGAATTTTTTGTGATAAGTTTTGAAAAGCTTAAAAAGATTAAATTTATGCATTTTGCATTTAAGTCACTAGTTTTATTAAAACAAATCAAAGAATCAAGTGAAAAAAAGAAGCGCGAAAGATTTTGTAGTGTTCATCCTGTAAATCGCGATAGGAAAACAAATGGATTCTTTTTCGTCACATTAAAAAAAAATGATAATTATAGTTAACGTCACAAGCAAAACTGACAAAGGACAGACATTTTTAATAAGAATCAACAACATGTAAGCATGCGTTGAGTTGAAATGCGCTTCAAATTTGACATTTACGTAAGTTCGAGCCAATCCAATGCCTCTTGCTTAATTTCGCGAACGTTAGCGAAATTTAACGAAACTGGGTAGAAGGTCTTGATATACATACATATAAAACAGTGTTAGTGATATATAAAACACTTTGTTGGCTCGCTCGCTTAAGTTGGCTTAAGTTCGGTTAAGTCTATTATAGTTATCCCTTAAACAAATAAAAACGTGTTAAAAAGGATCAATTTTGGGTATTCTGTATGGTTTGATCATTGACGAATTTTGTGTTGTTGTTTGATGATCAGAGGGATATGTAATAAAGCTATGGAAATATAATTACATATATACTATAACTCCGAGCGTTTAGGAAAATTAAAAAATCATTGCCAGGCAAAACAATTTAGCTATTTACATAGAGGTACATATGTATGCAAGTACAATAAAAAAAAACATGCTTTAAACCACACAACTGAAGTAAAACTTCTTTATCTCCATCCATATGTATGTACTATATGGTTACCTATATATGTATTTATGTACATACATATATGTATGTATATATGTACATATACATATTTTCTACAAATATTTGAATTTATTATCGGTTTTTATTGATAAATTAATATTCTTGTATATTTTTTTTTAATTTATTTATTATTTTCATGTGCGCATGCACTTGCACTGTTCTCTCTTGCTCCTACAGTGTAATACAGGCAATAGGCCTGTATAGGCCTAACTCAAATAATTTGTCTCAAGTTTTGTACATGATCTCTAGTGAGATTTTCATCATCAACTTCCATTTGTATTTGTCATGTTCAATCATAATGCCACCAATTATTTGTAATGGTGAACCTCTACAATAAATAAGTATTTATTTATTTACGTTTTAGTAAAATTTTATGTTATCATATCATGGGAGGAGAAAATAGACAAGAAAAAAGGAACGCTGTATATGACGCTACGACACCAGCAACTAGTATGAGATACGCACTCACCTTCGTGATTCAATATCAGTTGATTGGGTCTCACTAGGTAATAGGGTCAGAGAGAAAGAATATGTGAGAGCGCACCTCTCTCTTGTTCCTACAGTTTCATACGAAAGGTAACTCGCTCTCTCCATCCTTACTAATATGTGACTCGATTTCACTCTCTTTCAACATTCAACTTCCGTTCGCATCACACTTTTCGTAACGCATTCGCCAGTGTACTCCCCAAGCCAAGCCTTCTTAAAGTTGGTGTCCCTACAATATTTGTTAGATTATTGATGTCAAAATTTCTACATCTTCTATCACGGACGAAATATAAAAGGCAAATGTGCACTTGAAAATAGAAAAAATTGAATGCACATTGCAAACAAAAGTTGTAGATATACAAACTCACTTGTTAAAGAAATTTCTGGCTAACTTTTTTACATTTTAGTTAATTGTTCAATTTGAGTTTGAAAACAAAAAACAAAAGCTGTTCAACATGGTTGCGTTCGAAGAATGTGTAATTATGTAAATTGTTGGGTCGAGTTGGAAAAAGAATGAAAATGCTAGTTGAGTTGAAGTTTGCATGGAAATGCACACCGAGTTGGTTTAGAATTTTTCTTACTTATATTTGCAGTAAAACTTTGAAAATATATTGATTTTGTTGTTAGATTTACAGCCAAAAGCTTAAAGTTGACCACCTTAGCAACTCCTTGTTCAATTTCATTAGCTTATATGGAAGAGCGAAAACTATGGAACTAAGTTTCTGGCAACTTTAAAGACTACTTGAATAATCTTTAAATTATTATAGAATTTATTAAACAGACTATTTATTTGCGGTACATCTCTAAGACAAAAAATTCATAAACGAAATCGAGCACCACCTCTTGTTGAAGACATTAATCTGTCAAAAACAAAAAAAAAAAAAACGAATAATGGGTCCGGAAGACTATAATTCTTCCTGGCTCTGAATCGGACATTGAATGTGATGAACCAGTCGTTCCTCCCAAGAAACTTAAAATTCCTGCCATTTGTGTTTCGCAACAAACTTCAATAAGTGTTAATCCTTTACTTGATGAAATTAAAATAATAAATTATTACTTAAAAAAATGTTAATTGGCATAGAAATAAATTGTGAACAAAGTGAAGATCATAAGTCAATTTGTGATGCACTTAAAATTAAAAATTGGCAATTTTTTACACATGACCTTTCAACTGAGCGATCGTTTAAAGTCATTTTATCGAAGCATTAAAAACTGAACTAATTAGACTTAGATTGAAATGTGTTAATGTTAAATTGATTAAAAGACAACATGATCATTTCATCGATATTATGTACAATAGTGTTCCTTAAACGTTCTTCCATTCAACTTGATGATTTAAAGAAAAATATTAAATCAATTTTCAGAAACCAAGTAAAGTGGGAATTTGCACACCGACAAAAAAAAACAAAATACACACAATGTTTTAATTACCAAATGTTCGGGCACGGAGAAAAAAATTGTCATATCAAAACCTATTGTGCGATCTGTTCTGATAACCGAGTAAGTGTAATTCGAAGGACATTAAATGCGCTGATTGCAATGCAACCCACAAATCCACTGACCTCTCTTTTATGAGTCGAAAGAGCTTCTTCGAAATGAGAGAAAAGCTGTATTAAAATAAACGTCATGCACTTGCTTCAACAATATTGCAACAGGTATTTGAACTCAACTTCTTAGATTTCCCTCCTCTCCAAACAATAGAAGGGGGTACACTTTTGTAAAACCGGTTTCAGAACCAGTGACACACCCTGTTGAGTGTAGAACATGGGAAAACAATAACATTGTCAGCTATAATTCCACTGGCGATCTCTTTTCTATGGAAGAAATAAATAAGCTTACTGCGAAGATGATAACTTTGCTGAATAATTGTAAATCGAGAGCAGATCAGTTTATCACAATTGCACAATTAGCTTTTAAATATCTGTATAGTAAGAAATGGAAAGAATATTCATGAAAATTATATGTTATAATGTTAAAAGCATTCGATGTAGAAAAGTAGAATTTTTTGTTGGGGTTGCTAGCGAGCAAATGCATGGGGAAATATTCTTTAAAATCTTCGTAGTAGGCATCCCTTCAACATCCTATTTCCTCCTCATCCTACTTATTACCCACCAAATTCCAGCTTTTAAAATAGGAAACAATATTTTATTTACGAGCGATCTTCAAAAACATCAACATCAAATTTATCGCTGACGTCAAGGACCCCGAGAAAGGGCCACCCAGTATTTAATTCGTCAACACCCGACAATGACTGTACAGGAAAACATCTACCGCTTATTCGACAGCCTGCGGCCAGAATACCGATTGTATATAAGGCGCAAAGATTTTCATACAGTCGAAGTACTAGTTGTACTGGCGGAAGAGTTTGAAACAATTAAAACCGAAAAAAGAAATATTCGACCTAATTCAACTCCCACTGACGCGACGCCTCACAGTTCAACACCCGATGCCCCGTACGACCGTAATACTCATTGTTGGAACCGCAAGCAACGGTTGCGCAGATGGAAAGCTTTCCAAGGATTGCGCCTGCAACCGCAACGTGTCAGCCGTAGTAGATGCACTCTTTTCGCTTCAAGATCTATGACTTTTCGTACCGATTAAAGTGGGCATCCAACTATTTCGCGCTTTGGTTGACACGGGGTCGACGAAGACATTTGTGGGTCAGGGCTTACGCCAAAAATTCATCGAAATGCAACTACCTATGAAGAAGTGCCAAAGGCCAATTCGCTTGGCTAATGGAGATACAACCACGATTGCTGAACATTATACCATCACACTCGCTGTTGGGGAAACGCCACTTACCGGCAGGGTATCGTACCTCCCGTCATTAGACACCGACGCCATTTTAGGGATGGATTTCCTCGACCAAGCCGGATTACAACTATTTATGGGTGGTAAAGAGGTTACCGAAAAGATCAGCGGAAGTTCTCCTCAGTGTGCAACCGTCTCCCATCTCGATGAGACCAACCAAAATATCTTGGAGGAGTTTTTAAAGACGGAGTTACCGAAGTTCGAGCAAGTGGTAGGAATGGCCTTCTTCCCGCCGCACCGCATTCGTCTGAAATCAAATGAACATTTTAAGCAAAGATATTACCGGCGAAAACAAAACGAAGGCACTACCATAGCCTACCGTAGATCCCCGAATAAATTTGAATATCCCCGATCACCGAGAAGTATAAATAGCAGCACACCACAAAGCAATTTCATCAGTATCCTGCCAGTCAACGTAGAGAAAACATCAAAGATGACGTCAAAAATCAACCAATAAACCAATCGACGACAACGACAACGACCCACCAACCCGAGATTTAAACCATCGATAATCACAAGGCTGAGGGAGAGCAAGCATCAAAGATGCTTTATAATCCAAAGGAAGGGGGGAATGTAACTAAGCGTTACACTTCCGGCGCCGCACCGACCCACGCTTCACATCCACTTCCAACCCAAAATAGCATATGGGGAAGTGAAATGTTGGTAGGAATTTGTCTTCTACCTTCTCCTGTTGTGTACCAATCTTGTGTACAAGAGGTAAGAAAACCCGAGGTCAGCTGGTACTCAAGTACAAGGCAATCTGGGAACAAGTTTTGGGTCCTATAAATCCTATTCCCCCCTTTCATTCTGCTGTCCACTTTTTCAAGGTGTACGACGGACAAGGTCTATCGTTTATTCCCTAGTTTGGTGCTAAGAACAGAGCATCGAACTTCACCGGCGTGATGTTGCTTATGCGGATTCGGTAGCGTGGGTCGGTGCGGCGCCGGAAGTGTAACGCTTCATTACAGTTTTATTTACATATTTATTATTTTTTGTTATTTATTCATGTATTTTGTTATTCTTTCCATATATTTCTGTAGTTTTGTTTTAATAATTAAATATTTTACCAACTTGTTGTAAGACTCAAAGCTGGGTTTAAATCTCATTTTAACCGCCCTCCTTTCTTTCATTCTCTTCCTAAGTTTTTTAATGAAAGTTTTTATGTAGCTTTTCCTTCAACATTATTATTTTGTATTTGTGTTGGATTAATTAAAATAAATAGAATATTATTTACAGTAGTAAGGTATAGCTTTATACCATACCTCTATAAATTGTTTAATTTTGTTTAAGAAAAAATGTTAAAAATTGATGCTACAATAAAGATATCTATCTGTCTATACATATATCATACATATGTATATAACATATTCATGTTACTTTTGGTGTTTTCATAAATGCATGCTTTGTTTACATACGACCAATTGCGATCATACTAAAGTCAAAGAAAGTACATACGTATGTTTGCATGTCAATTTTTATAGTTTTACATTTGCGCTACAAATATTTGATTTTTTGATTTTGCATTTATGAAAGGTATGCATTCGTCTCACTTTCGCAACCATGCATCTATGGAAGCACCCTTTGTCAGCTTTGTAATGAGAACAAGCATATATCAATAATGTTTCCATAATATGTTTTGATTAAATACACTAATCCCAAAGAAAATTATTTTATCTTATAGAAATTGATCCTAAAAGTCTTATCAATTTTGTGAAGAATTGATTTTAGTAAGTTTACTTACGAAATAATTTTGTTTTGATAAAAACTTTTGTAAAAGAAGTGTATTTATTACCGAACACACCCTCATGTTTGCCAACATTTGTATATTTCTTGCACTTCTTGACTGCCTCCTGCATTTAGCTAGATGAAACTCTATCTTTACTAAAATGCCTTTGGATAAATACTCGCTTATTTTTGTTCACTAATGAGGTGTTTTCGTTTTCCATGTAAAATTTTAATAGCAAGTATTTTCAATTACCAATAAAACACGGCTAGTAACAATTTTTAAGGGTACTTATTAAGCCCCATTTAGACGATCATTTCAGTTTCAAATACAGTTGAGGTATCAGTTAAGTTGATGTCTAAATGCAAAAATTGACGCTTTTTTTAACTGGAAGTGAGACTGAGGAATAATGGAATTCCCATAAGCTGTCAGTTCACTCTCAGTCAAACTGATGAAGTGAAAACCAAACTGAGTTTCATTTCAACTTAACTCAAAACAAAAAGGGGCTTTGGAGTAGTTTTCTTATTTTTCTCTTTATTTTTCAATTCTCTTGAAGCTCACATATCGAGTTCGATATTTCGAAAAAAACTAGTCATTTCTATTTCATTAGCTAAAAAATTTTGGGCAGAAAAAAAGCCAGAGACCATGACTAGTAAGGTATAGATAAGTTTACCAATTTATAAAAAAAAAATCATTAATTTTAGTAAATCATTTCAATTATCAAAACATAGATAGGTTAGGTACCTAAATTTCATGGCCAGTAGTCTTTATGACATCAATTTTAGCTGGAAAAAGCATCCAATAATTTTTTTTAAATTATTTTGCCAATTTAGATTTGTAGGCTATATTTTTCTCTTTATCGGTTATTATTTGCAAACAAGATTAATAAACGGCCAATAAGTTACATATACTTTTCTAAAGATAAGATTTTTGATAACCCTAGCCTGAATCCAACTTTAAAATCACTCTATGTACATGTTCAGGCATTTAAAAATAAAATAAAGCTGGGTACAACCCACTCTTATAACTTTCCATTATACCTACCTTATTAAACTTGGCATTTGCTAACGTTTTTGTATTATAATCAGCAGCTAATAAAACGAAAGATGAAGAATGCCCAACTATAATAGGCATAAGTAAACATAAGCTTATGTCAAAAACCCAACGAAAATTCACTTATGTTTGTGAAATTACGGCGCATACCCATAATGAAATTTTGCTCACGTATCTACATGTCAAAATAATATTCGCAGCTGTGTAATTTGGTTGATTTTTTGATTCAAGGTAACTTTATTTTTGTTTAAAAAAAATGGAGTTCAATACCAAATTAATTTGTTTTATTTTGATTCTTTTTTCTTTTATTAACTATTTAATTTTGTTTTAAGCAAGAACTCGTCACAACAATCACAATACACAATAGAAACAGACACAGAATGATAAATTCACATGCACATTGTCTCTTTGTGTGCTAACCCCACAGGAGATTTTTCTCTCCAACTAAATGTGAGATATATTTGATATCAGAAGATTTTGTCTTTTTTCTATGGGCATAGTTGGATATTTTCTGTCTTGACAAACATTCTGAGAGAAATTATCTCCAGTGGAGTTGTTCTGTGCGTATTTGATCAAAGCTGTCAGATTTTACTTATGCGGCGAGCGACTGGGATCACTCTTGCTTATGTTTGCTTAAGTGAACGAAACTGAGAAAAATTGAACGAAATGGAGCTGGACTCCATTATGGTCACTCGTATTGAGTTTCTTTGTATTAGCACGTTTACTTATGCACGCATATGCTAGCTTATGTCTATTATAGTTGGGCCTTAAGTCTTCAAACAAAACTAAATTTTGTTAATTATTTTGATTTTTTTAACTTTGTTGTGAGGTAACCTACCTTGGTAAACATTAATATTCCCACAGTTGATTTTTCGGATTTTTCAAATTGTCTGGCAGAGGTATGGCCGCCATGAATTTGTCTTGGTCTCAGGGGGTCGATATCTATGGTGGGGTAAAGAAAATGTTTGGTTAACATCATTATTCTAAATTTTTTTTTTTTGATTTTTGATCCACTAATTTTGCACAAATGCCGAGACTAGGAACAGCAAAACGTGAATTTTTGTACTTACATTTGCAATAGTTTTCCACTCATATCCTTCTTTTTTGGTTAACTTTCACCACCCAAAATTTTCTGTGGTTTCTCAGTCATATCATTGCTTGTTGTGAAGATATTTGAGTCGAAAAACAACATTTGACAATTTTTGATACATTTCAAAAATTTTGTTAATCAAATCAAATTAAAATTATCTCGATCCTGAAGTATTTTTGAAGATTTTGCCAAAAAATCTTCTCTCATCTGTGTAAGATAATGAGCAGGGCACAATATTTAGATTTGAAGCTTAATGTAATGTACATATAATCTGTCCAAGGATGTCGCATCAAAGCAAAATTACCTTGATAATATTAATGCTTACAAATGTATTTTTTTCGGAATTTTGAAGAGAGCTTCCAAGAATGGAAGTATTTTATAACCTTTTAAAGATACTTGAAGACAAAAATAATGGGTTTTCAAATAAGATGTTGTCAAAATAATTGTTATATATTCTTGTTTTTTATTTAAGATAATAACTTTAGAAATGATAACAGAGATAAATAAAGTATGTAGAAATGTCTTGATGATCGGCGACCATGACCTGAACGCGCAGCCGCCAAACCCCAACTGATTCTCCTGCCAAATTTTTACCATGCTTGTATTGAATTTTAATAATTTCAATGCGTTGTTGAAGCGTGTATCGTTCCATTTTTATTAATGGCGTAGCGTGTTAAATGTCAAAAAATTACGGCTTCGAAAATGAACAGATTATATGTACATTACATTAAGCTTCAAATCTAAATTTTATTGTGCCCTGCTGATTATCTTAGACAGATGAGAGAAGGTTTCTTGGCAAAACTGTAAACATTGTTTTTTTTTTAAACAAATATGTTTTCTCTGTAATCATAATTAAAGTTTTTTTCAGGCAAAACAACATCACTTTTATTTTCGGGCCATTGAACATGGCTATAAAATTTCACTAGTCTCACAACGACAAACTATATTTTAACCAACTATAAGTGCATGTCACCTATTTATAGTGTGTTATTGATCTCCAGAGCCTAGTCTAGATTTCTGGCCTTACAAAAAGGTATAACTAACAATGCCGGCCTTAACGTTTAGTTGTTTAGTTGTAAGTCTATTGTTTTATTAAATTGCCCCTTCCACTCACACAGAAAGAAATTGACCCTTTTCCTCTCAATTCGAGTTTGAACAATAATTTTCTTACAACTATTGACAAACCCAGCTTATTTTAAATTGGCATCGACGGTCGTTATTTTTAAATAATTTTTTTTTTCCTGTTTTATGTAATTTTTTTTATAAAATTGACCTCTTGTCTAATCGGTTTGAAATAGACCCTCCTTCCCAAACGATTGTCTTAACTCAACCTACTCGTTGGAGCTCTTGTATGCATCTTATGCAAATCACCCTGTGACCTGTTAGACTGCTATTACTCTTGATCTTAAGTCATCGTGCAATAGCAGTCTTGGAATTCGTAGAAAGTATAGTTCTAACTTCTCAGTTCATGAACTTCTGACAACACACATTTAAACAGAGTAGTAAAGTTTCAACTTCTAATAACGATGAAATTATGGATTAAAAAATACCGACTTAATTTGAATTGTTTTCCAACCACTTAAGAATTAGAAAGGAGATCAAATCGATTAAAAAAATGCCTAAATAAAATCTTCTAACCAACAGACTTCAAAACGTCTTTTGAAACCAAATACTAGTGCGTTTTATTAATAAACACGAAGAACCAGTTCATGAAGAACATGGGTCAACACTTTTCATGTATTACAAAAACACTACATGATCTTGATATTTTTCTGGTTCAATTTTCATGAAGCAAGATTGATCTCACCACCAAAAGTATCCCACAGTATATTGTGTAATAAATTTGTTTCTTAAAAAAAAATTGTTTTTATTAAAAACAAAGTATCTTCATTTTTCAAGAAGTTAACAGCTATGCGATTGAAACAATTCTTCAAACAAGTCCTATTTAAGCTGTTGGTTGATATGGCTCATTCCTTTGTTGTTTTTCATATCAATGCTTGTATTTGTATTATCTTACAAAGGGCGATTGAACCTGATGTCATTCGAGAGCTTCATGTATAATTTATTTAAAGTCATATAATTTCAATATTTTTAAACAAAACATTATTTTATGTTTGTCATTTTAGGGATAACATGGATCAATTGAAAGTTCGAGAAGGCAAAATGAAGTGCATTCAATGTGTAATTTATTTGTGCTGTAATACCTCACCTAATTATGTATCGAATAGAAGGGAGCACCGACTTAAAGTATATAAGATATAATTTTGATTTTGTTTTAAAATAGTGAGTTCAAAAATAATAATAATGTTTCCAAAATTTATTTTCAGTTTTTTAGAAATACATATATTTGTTTACTCAATCTTACTTTTGTACCTAAAGCTTTAGTAAAAGAAGATACAAAAACAAAATTTGGATACCTTCATTCTACTGAAACTATCAATCGAGTGAAAAAAATTTTCCAAAAATGTTTATTTTAAGTACTTTCACCTTTGTATATAAAGACCATAGTAGTCTCATGGCTGAGGTCGAATAGGGCGGCATCTAGAGGCGTTTTTCTTTTTAAGCTCAGAGCAGAGAACTGAGTTGTCAAAAAAAGATCTGTGTTTCTTTTTTAACTCAGACACTTCAGAGCGCTCAGTTTGTGTTTCTTTTTTCAATCGGAGCTAGCTCGGAGCGCGCTCTACTAGCTCTAAATAAAATGACCGAGCGAATGGAGTAAAAAGATGAGCGCGACTATGTCACTTTTTTGTTCATGTGGTATGACAGAGACAGACTACTTTTGGCAGTTCAGTGCTTAAGTGTGTTTCTTAAATATATCGGAGAACTCTGATCAAACTCTGCTCAGAGCATACTCGACGTGCTCAGTCTCTGCTCAGTGCTCTGCTCAGAGCTAAAAAAGAAAAACGCCTTAGTTATTTTTCGTTGAACGTTTTGTGGATACATTATTTTCAGATGGGAGACTTGTAACTGATGAGAATTCAAATCGAAGTGAGACAAGGAAAGACTATATAATTTTTGTGAGAGTTAGAAAGATTAATAAAAACGGAAATTTTGCTGTTTTCGGATACTTTGGTTTGTTTACATTTTTTTAGTTGAGTATGCCTTACGGTAGTCGTCCTTAACCAGACCCGACACATAAAAGCAGGTGAAAAAGAATCAATTTTGGGTAGGTTAGGTATTTCTGTATGGTTTGATTTTTTTATGAATTTTGTGTTGTTGATGATCAGATGTATGTAATGTATGTATGTACATAGGCAGGAAGGTATGGAAAATAATTACATATTATAATGTTTTAAGTCCGAGCGTTTAGGAATACGAAAAAGCTATGCAAGAGTTTTAAATGTTTGTGAAAATCCAAAATATAGCTAAATATGTGAGTGGTTATCATTTTTAGGCAAAAGAATGCAGATTCTTATTCATCTTTAAAAAATAATTTTATTGAAAATCATGAACTAGGTAGATAAGTCTAAGAAATTTATGTTCATATTTTGAAACAGAAATTGTTTAAATGTTTTCTCTTTTTAATGCTAAACATGATTTTTTTTTAAATGTATCTACATAGGATGGTAGGTATATTGGCACGAGTACGTTAACTAGGGCGCCAAGATTTGATAACGGTATTTTGTAGAGGGGCTCAAAACAAGCATTTTTTACTATGAGAGGGGGGTCTATCTCACTCCGTTTAGGCGGTAGGGGCAATTTAAAATAAAAATGCTTTAATCGAAAAACGAATTTTTAAAAAATAACGGTAATACTTAAAACTAAGTAAGATACATTTTTTTTTAAAGCCAACAGTCTATTCTATCAGCTTGTTTTTAAATCAAGTGAAAAAAATGTATAGTTTTCGAAAGAACTAATTTTAAAACCAAAATTGGACAAAAAAAGCTAAAAAATGGTTTTAAAGTGTTATTTTTCAATTCTTTAATGATATTTAAACATTTTTTCATTTACAATCCGTGCTCCAATTTATTCTTAATCAAAAACTGAACACTATATGAATTTATGTCTAATAGTTTTCGAGAAATTTGAAAATTACTAAAATTACTAAAATTTTTGTTTTTTTTTTCTTACTTACATATGTACATTGTACATAATATTGTACAACATAAATACTTAAAATTTGAAAATAGATTAATGTTATTGTAGTATATAAAAAGCAAGATATGTAAGGGTAGGCATGCTGTCCCCTGTAACCCCCCTGCTAGCACGCTATAGGATTTGGGGTAGGTGCAAAGTTGGGTGTACGCAAAGTTACTTTATCATTTAACGAATCTGAATTAGAATTAGCTTGGAAATAATCTCTATTCACAAACATAATATGTTTGTTCTGAGAGTTTCGCAATTTCTTGAACTTCGAAAAACTTTTGAATAGAACAGCCTTTTCGAAAAAAAAATACCTCAAAGCAATATAGGAGAATTTTCCAATACTTCGCTAGGGCTAGTAATCTTAAAGAATCCCATGAAAGTGAGCCGTTACCCAATTTTCTCGAAAATTATTTGACATAAATTCATATAGTTTTCAGTTTTTGATTAAGAATAAATTGGAGCAACGGATTAAAAATCAAAAAATGTTTATATTTTATTAAAAAATTAAAAAATAACACTTTAAAACTATTTTTTAGTTTTTTTTTTGACAAATTTTTGTTTTAAAATTAGTTCTTTCAAAAACTATAAGTATTTTTCACTTGATTTAAAAACCTGCTGATAGAATAGACTGTTGGCTTTAAAGAAATGTATCAAACTTGGTTTTACTGTTATTTTTTAAAAATTCGTTTTCCGATCAAAGCATTTTTATTTTAAATTGTCCCTACCGCCTAAACGGGGTGAGATAGACCCCCCCCTCTCATAGTAAAAAATACTTGTTTTGAGCCCCCTACTAAATACCGTTATCAAATCTTGGCGCCCTAGTTATCGTACTCACCAAATTTTGCAAATTCATATTGATATTACCAGTGAAGCAAGACGTGAGCTTTTATTTACCTATGTTGTATAACAAGCCCGTATTAATTTTCGGGACTGCAAACTACTATGTGAAATGACGTCTTCGACATTTAGTAATTTTTTGGAAAAAAAAATCAATTGATATTTTTTTTAAATATAATTTTAAAAAGAATCTACCAAAAATTAATATTACATAAGTGTTTTTTCACTCGAACGGGAAACGATATTGACTTCAAATGTATTTTACATTTGCAAATAAATAATAAAATGTTGACAAATATCAAATGAACTTTTTTTTACAATAAATAAAAACTACAAAAAGTTCTAAAAAATATTGGTACATATTGTTTTTCCACTACAATGACACCGAGAAGTTTTTTAAGTCTGATAATTTTTTTATTAATAAAATGTTCATCAGTCAAAAGTAAATCAATTAATATCAGGAATGCCAAGTTTTCAAAGTATGCATAATTGGAAGTTATCAGTGTGGGTCGCACCCAGTCTTTTTTTTCAATTTTGATTTTGACAAAAATGCAATGATGAATAAATGCTTTGTGGAACACTTTGCATTCTTACTTTGCAGAACAGTGCAAAAACTTTGCATTATCTGCAAAGTCTTTGCATATAGTGCAAAGTCTGTACATATGGTGCAAAGTTTGTGTATTGTGGAACAGAAACACTTATCACTTTGAAAAAAAAATCAATTTGATAAGTGCAAAGTGAAAAGTTGATAAGTTTTTTTGTGGAATAGGGGCAAGATGCCAGAAATCTTAATGTTATCAATACGCGTTCACGTACTGGTATATGGCTTCTCTAAATTTTGCATCAATTTTAGAAATGTTTGTCCAATGTTTTGAATTAGATATTCCATATCGGAAAATTTCATCCTACAAAAGTCTCTAAACTGCTGAGCATCTTCGATTTGAAGCTCTAAAGGACCTAACACGCGACGACGCGATGGTCAATCCAGGGTTTGACCCAGCATTTTTTTTTTTTTACATTTTTTTCTAAAATTATGCCAACAACCAAAGCAGCTGCAACCTTTCGCTTGTAAGAATCAATCTTTCACCTACCAATTTAACCCCCAACTAACAGGAAAATTAAAATCAAGTAGACACGGTTATGAGAGTACTTTCAGAAATTCTTCTCTCAGTATCGAACATGTCAACTCTCGATATTAAACTCTCGTAAAATTACAACTCAAATGGACAGACACATGAGAGTAACTCTCGAGAGTTTACTATCGATGGAACTATCAGATAGACACGCACCTTTAAATATATACAATATTTCATTTTAAAAAATACAGAACAATATGCGCTGCTATGTTAAATCGTGTAAAACACCTACATATAATAAGGATAAACAAAAGTTTTCGTTTTACAAGTAAGTTTTGGCTCATATTGAACACAAAGTAATTTGAAGTGATGTTTTTTAGGTAATTATTTAAAAAAAAAACAACAATTTTTTTGAAAATAAAAATTTACTTTTATCATGTGATTTATCTGAGGATGACCTGTCAAATTATAAATTCTCACACAGCGACGGATTAGATTTTGTTGGTGATGGCAAGGCGCTCAAGATCGTTGAGCGCCCGTAGTGGAGAGTTATATTTCTACGTTTTAATAAAAAAAAAAAATTTCATAGGAATGCATACTCGTAACTATAGAGTAAAAGTATTATTTCAAATTATTTGACTAAGGAAAATATCTGTGATAGTGTTTTTTTTTCAATAAAATAAAACTTAAAACTAAAAACTATATGTATTTTCATTTCTCCATTTCCAATTTCCAGGTTCCTGTAATAGGTAAGTTTTATTTGTTTACTTCAAGCTTGCTTTGTTCGTTATTATAACCTAGCTAAGCAAATAAATCCAAAAAGAATTTCAATCTATTATTTATTTCATCGAATAAATTTGAAAACAAAATTTTTTTTGAGGCTGCAAACAATTTATTTGGGCGCCCCAATAAGTAGCCGTCTACATTCATTTTGAAAAATGCTTCGATTTTCTCTCGATTTGCCTCTTTCTATAGTTCTTTTTCCATAATTCTCCTGTTCCAATGATCATCCTGATGTGTATTTTTCTCAAAAAAAGCATTAAACTGCACAAAGTCTTCAAATATTTCCAAATCTATGTACGTTCTCCGAAAACCTTTTATAAATTAAAGAACAATTATTATTTGTAGCTCAAAATTCTCAAGCAATTTTATCTAGGATAATGACAGACGACATAATGGTATTAACAAATTGCTAAAAGTTAAAGTAGCGTTTTCGGGATTTTAACTTTAGCAATATGTTAAGAGATAGTAAAATGTTAAAATCGTATAAAATTAGCAAAACCATCTTTTTAGCTTAGTAAATTGGTAAAAATGGATTTAACTATTTACTAACCGTTTGAAATTTTGCACCACTTTTTAGTTCCCGAATTATGAAAAAAAACGAATCAACAAGTAAAATTTGAAAGAATTTTTTTTAAGATAATGACAGATGTCATATGGATTTAACAAATTGCAAAAAGTTAAAGAAGGGTTTTTTTCTAGTTAACGAAAATCTATAGCTCACAAAAATAATGTATGCATGGGAAAACTTGAGTTTTCGTGTACGTTTTCGCACAAAACCGACAATTTTGGTTTGGTGTGAAAAGGCTATTTAGAAGAAGAAAGTGTAAATTTTCACATATGGGTATTTCTTTCACAAACCGATCACTTTTAGACCGACATATGTAGCTCCGATTTGGCTGAAATTTTTTTATGGATACTTTGTCAATCACCCACAAACAGTAATTTAACTTTGATTGTTAAACTTAGAGCATGTTCATTTTTTTTCTCAATTTAAATTTTTCGTAGATACCTACTATTTATTTTTACATACGAATAGAGCAGTGGAGTAGCGTAGTGGGTGCGGTACTTATTCTGTGACGAATCCCCTTTCTATGAATGATATTTTGTAACGACTGTTGAAAACACCATCTATTCTATTTTCATGGACTTTTATTTTGCGCTTCGATTTTCTATAGGGTCTTTGAATAAGGGTATTACTAACAATCAGCGTGAATGATTTTGAAAATTCGAAAAAAGATATATTGTTGGATTGTTATAACATTATGTCTCCAATCATAATTTATGTTTTGCTTATTGCTTTAAAATCGTAATTTTTGTGATTTTAGTGGTTGTGAACTTATTAAATAGTTTGCAAAATTTAAATTTAAATTTTTTCGTGTGTGAGTATTATAAATGTATTTTTTTTTATGTAATTGTATGTTGGACTGTCTGATATAGTACTCGTATGTTGTCTAAACTATAATTTTATTTAAGTAAAAACGGCTTACAGTGGGTTTTACACTCGCGTACCCACTCAGGGTTCCGTAATTTTTTTTACGGTTTTAAAGTCATTCCTTGTATCGGTTGAAATTTCATGTTTACAGGAAATTATTCTATAGGTTTTAATTGCTTTGTGATTTCACAAAAATCGGGAGTTTTTACAACATAAATTGACACATCTGATCGCGTTGATCTAAAAGTTTAGTTTTTTTTCACAGCTTTAATAGACTGTAGACCGAAATCTATATACTAATATCTAATATGTAAAGCTGAAGAGTTTGGGGAAAATTCATGTTTGAGGGCTTCCTGCGTGCGCTGCTTAAATAGTATATGTCTATCGTTTTAAAATTGACCCACTTTAACCTTTCTTATGATTATGAAATTTGGTCGAAATTAATGTATTATTGCCAATTATTTGCCATAGACTTTTTTCTACACATTTGTTATTAATCCATCTTGGTTCCAAATTTCATTCAGATACGTTCAGTCATTCTGGGGGGATTGGAAAAATTCCACGGGAACCATACATTTTACTGGGATAAGAAGTAGCCTATGTGCTATACATTTTTCTTGAAAGTTACTTTTAATAGAAGACAGGAAATTACCTTATTTTGAAAATAAAATTGAAATTGATCGCGATTTAGGAGAAAGAGTGACTAGCTATGAAGATTTAATATCGAAATTTTCCCTGATATCGATGGAATCGAAAATAAAGATTATCAATGGATACGTCGAAAGGCAAGATAATTTAATTAATCAAGAAAATGAGGTCCATTACACACAGCAGTTACTTAATTCTTTAAACCCGAGTGGCCTTCCCCCACATTTTTCTCAAGTTAAAAAATGGTGCCCCAATAATTTTACTTAGAAATCTTAAACTACCAAATTTATGTAACGGACCAAACATGTGTGCAAATGGACAGGTCGTAAAATTCTGTTTGTATGAGTGCAAATATAAAAAAAAGGGGCTAAGTAAAAACGGCTTACAGTGGGTTTTACACTCGCGTACCCACTCAGGGTTCCGTAATTTTTTTTACGGTTTTAAAGTCATTCCTTGTATCGGTTGAAATTTCATGTTTACAGGAAATTATTCTATAGGTTTTAATTGCTTTGTGATTTCACAAAAATCGGGAGTTTTTACAACATAAATTGACACATCTGATCGCGTTGATCTAAAAGTTTAGTTTTTTTTCACAGCTTTAATAGACTGTAGACCGAAATCTATATACTAATATCTAATATGTAAAGCTGAAGATTTTGGGGAAAATTCATGTTTGAGGGCTTCCTGCGTGCGCTGCTTAAATAGTATATGTCTATCGTTTTAAAATTGACCCACTTTAACCTTTCTTATGATTATGGAATTTGGTCGAAATTAATGTATTATTGCCAATTATTTGCCATAGACTTTTTTCTACACATTTGTTATTAATCCATCTTGGTTCCAAATTTCATTCAGATACGTTCAGTCATTCTGGGGGGATTGGAAAAATTCCACGGGAACCATACATTTTACTGGGGAAGTAGCCTATGTGCTATACATTTTTCTTGAAAGTTACTTTTAATAGAAGACAGGAAATTACCTTATTTTGAAAATAAAATTGAAATTGATCGCGATTTAGGAGAAAGAGTGACTAGCTATGAAGATTTAATATCGAAATTTTCCTTGATATCGATGGAATCGAAAATAAAGATTATCAATGGATACGTCGAAAGGCAAGATAATTTAATTAATCAAGAAAATGAGGTCCATTACACACAGCAGTTACTTAATTCTTTAAACCCGAGTGGCCTTCCCCCACATTTTTCTCAAGTTAAAAAATGGTGCCCCAATAATTTTACTTAGAAATCTTAAACTACCAAATTTATGTAACGGACCAACCATGTGTGCAAATGGACAGGTCGTAAAATTCTGTTTGTATGAGTGCAAATATAAAAAAAAGGGGCGCTTTCAACAACACTTTCACGGGGTGCAAGTTTGTTCGACTCGCAGTTTTTATGTGACAGTCGTTTGACTGAGTTGGTTTGAGTATTTTTTTGAAAATGAAAAAAATCGAGTATCATGGTGTCATAAAATATTTTTTTTTGAAGGGCGTCAAAATTTCCATCTACCCCGGGCGGCCGAAGTCCACGCTACGCCACTGAAGTAGAGATATCGACTTCAATTTAATTTAGTTAAACAGGTCAAAAGATGCAAAAAGGCCTTTATATACATTTATTGAGTTGTTTTTTTTTACTATAAGAACAATTTTTAAAATATGAGAAAATTTAAGTTGGTTGCAAATATTTCAGGAACGAATAATGCTATTGACTTCAAATAAATTGTATTCTGTACATAAGTGTGTAACACAGTTGGTTATAAATTTGTAAAAAAGTCAACATTCCGTTATTTAAAAAAAAAATTGAAAAACTGAAATAAAGTATTGGCGCTCAAATATACATACAATGAAAAAAAATTAAATCTTCTTTAAAACTATTTGTGTCAATGTGAAATTACATTACAGAAACTAGAAAAGTTCTGCCAAAAATTAGTAAGAATAGTTTTTACACTACAATATTTTAAAAAGTGTCTAATATTTTTTTTTAGTAAAATGGTTATCAAATCAATCAATAAATAATGATTAATATCAAGAATAAATCAATAACATAGTATTTGCAAAAAGTTAACAAATTCAAAAGAATTTACTTATGATTTGTTTGATGTCTTAAAGGTAACACATGATAAATTTTCATTGATTGGAGATTTTTTGTAACACAAAACTTCAATAAACGCCATGTTTTGGAATAATAATAGGAAACAGCTTAGCTCATGTGAGCTAGCTAACATAAATGTACATATGTATATGTCCTTACATATGTATGTACATTGTACAGTACATACAAGTATTAGAGGTTAATAACTAAATCACAATATAGCGTTAGGTCGGTCGGGCTTTGACATTTTAAATAGAAACTATGCATTCTTATGAGGCAATCCGAAATATTACCTCAGGCGTTGCTATGACCTTATATCGTAATATCGTAAACACCCGAGCAAAGCATTATTTACGTTATAAAATATTATTTTAATTCAATGTTGTTAACTTATAAGGTATAATTAATTATAATATAAAAAGTTGTTATAATTTAGAGTTTAGAAGTTAAGGCGCGAATCGCGATGATTGGTGTTGGCGTCTTGAAGGCTGGTGGCAAAAGAGATCGAGCAATCTTTTGCGAGAGGCAAATATCTCAAGAACGGATAATGCTATTGACTTCAAATAGTTTTAAAGTTCAGCGTACCATTATTTTTTTTAAATTGAAAAACTAAAAAGAATGTTTGGCGCTCAAATATACAATGTTCAAAATAATTTTATACAATATGAAATGACGACTTTGACATCTGATAAAATTTTGGAAAAAAATCAAGTATTAGTTTTCTTACAAAAAATAAAAAAGTACAAAAAATTCTACCAAAAGTTGGTAAAAAATGTTTTTCGACTTGAATATTTCGAGAATGGGCAACGATATTGACTTAAAATTTATTTACTACTATACAAGATAAAAATTTTAACATATGCTACAATTTTGACAAATATCGAATTGGCGTTTTTTTACAAAAAAAATAAAAACGTAAACAAAAATTAACCAAAAATTGTCAAAAGCTGATTCTTGACTTGAATATTTCGAGAGTGGTCAATCATTTTAACTTAAAATTTATTTTATTTTTTGAAAAATACAATTGTTAACATATGGTACATTTTTTACAAATATTGAATTGGCAGTTTTTTACAATAAATAAAAAAATACAAAAAGTTCTAAAATAAATTGGTAAATATTGTTTTTCCGCTACAATATCTATGTACGTTTTTAAAATCTGATAACTTTTTTTGTTTAAAATTATTAAATTAACGTCAAGTTTTCAAAGTATGCGTAATGGGAAGTTATCAGTGTAGGTCGCACCCAGCCTCTTTTTACCAAAAAAATTGCAAAGAATATATTTTTCAAAAATAACAACGCGGTAAATATTAGCCATTGACTTATGAATGGTTTTTTTTTTGTCCCCGATTGTCGTTGGCGATCAACAATTGAATCGAAATGTTTCGACTGTTTCGATTAGTTTTCAAATTTGGTATTGTGTAACGTAATCGAATAAAAAAAGTAATATTGTGAATAAGCACAAAAAATATTATGAATTTTTCAAATTTGACAGGTAATTTTTGAAATTGCATTTTGTTATTTTTCTGGTTTTTAAATGTTTATAAAAGGGATGAAATCGAATTATGGTTCAGCGATAGTGATTATGTAGGTTCATAAATGCACAAGCAAATATTGAAATTGCCAGAAAAAGAAGGCATAAGTAGAATCCTCTCGACTGGAAGAAACATTAAAAGATGTATGGAAATATTTCAACTTTTTAAAATAATTTCGGGTGTCCAAAGTTTCAATGACCAGGATACGACTTTTTCAAAAAGTATCTATTTTGATCCCTTTTCTGAAATCAGGCGACTTTTTGACCCCATCTCTAGAAAACTTCTTTTTTCGGTTCATAAAAACTTTCCAACCTTCCTTTAGCAGTCACAGAATTTCAATCTGAAAAACGGAATAAAGTTGAAATGTATTTAGTTCGACTCGATGTATATATAATATGTTTGGTTTTCCCTTCAACAAAGTTTGTATCTTCTTTCTTTTTTGAACTATCAGAATTAGAAAGAGATGACAGAGATAGTTTCTGGATCTAGTATCAGAGTATCAACACCTTATAATTTGCCCTGAAAAAATCATTTGAGAGTATGTAAGCTTTTGGAATTCAAAATTCAAGAAAAAAAAATTGAAAATATTCTTCAATCATCACATTTGGAATAGTTTTGGCACAAGGTCGGGACTATTAGAAACTCTCTTGGGGAATATATTTATTCCAATTTATACTCCTTCGTTAAAAAAAATGTCCACCCTTCCACACAGCAGTGCGTGTGCCGAAAGGGTATTCTCAAAATTAACTATTTTAAAAAGCAGACTAACCAACCGCCTGTGTGTGACAACATGCAATGCAATGCTCTCTGCAGCATTTGTCAATAACTAAAAAATTATAAAATATTGACGAATATCAAATAGACATTTTTTTACAATAAATACAAAATGCGAAGTTATCAGTGTGGGTCGCACCCAGCCTCTTTTTGCTTAAAAAATGATGTATGTACATATGTAAAATTGCGAATCATTGTTACCCATAGCGGCTACACCAGGATAACTGCGGCCAAGAAAATAACGCTCTAAGTGGTGTCATGTATTTTTTTTTTTTTTGCTAACTATGCAGTGAAGTCAATTCGAACTCTTGTCTGCCCTCAGTAGATGTCGTTTTTGCATTAATTTGAAAGGTTAAAGACCCCTAATTCCGTTTTCTTTTTTTGTAAACATGGTGTAACTAATCACCCCGTGTGTCCGCTAAGAGTTAAATTGTTTTTTTTAAAGAACAAGCAATCTCATGATTAAAATAATGATATTTTTCTTTCTGAATCGTCAACACTGTGCGGAACTAAATAAAACCAAGCAAACAATCGCCTTCGTTTTATTATACATATTTTATATACAATTTTGTAGTTTCCATTGCCCAACAGATTCCGTAATGATCATCGGGCAACTTGAAGAATTTTAACCAATACATAACTAGCTGTCAAAAATCGCTCAGCGGTGTTTTATGAAAATTTCTTCCGAACGGATAGGGTTGATACTTATTTTTTTTTTTTGCGACTCTTTTCTTGTAGAGGTCTTGTAAAGGTTACTAATACAAATAAGGTCATTTATATGTACGAAGTTTGAGTTTGTCGATCCGGGAAGCCCAGCCAATTGTGAGTATTTCTACTTTTTCATAAAAATTAATATTAAAGGAAACGTACATCAATTTCAAAAACAGTATATTCCTTATCATTACTTTTTATTTATTAATAATATTCTTATTTATTTCGTGCAAGGCAAATTAATGTTTTTGTTCTTTTAAATATTGTAGGAACTCTGATGACAGCACTTGACTACATTGCTTAGCTGATAAACCAGTTGCTGTTGAAAAGTATATACGTTTAAACTTAGAATAGTATATGTTATTCGAAAGTCTATTCAAGGCGTTAACTTGTTTAGTTAGATGTTCGGTTTGTTCATCTGTAGTGGTCCTAAATGATTGTTGTGCGATGGAAAGCATAACTCGCAAGTGCTCTGCTACATCCCTGAAAATAAAAGATTGTTTTTAGTTAAGTGTAACTGTATTTATATTTACTTAAAAAGTGGGACCAAACTAAACTCGAACACCATTGAAATTTTAGACTTAAGAAAATGCAGCAAAAAGAAAATATAGAAAAAGAACAGTATGTTTCACAATTATAAATTTTAAAAATTATGAAGAAATTCATTTGTTGTAAAATAATAAACCCAAAACTCGGTCAGCCAGATAAAATGCGTTAAGTTCAAAAAAAGATTTAACTCTGATGCACATGTATGTACCTATGCCGCATAAGGCTGAGTTGTGTTTGCTTTCGTTGTTTGGATTTGTTGGCAAATGTTTTGAACGTGTTTATGTACCGTTCATGTACATAAACAACCCATATGACAAAAGTAGTTTTGATTTCGGTCTTTTTTGCATTTTGTTAGTTGTTTTTTATTGTTCTTTTCATATGCAAGACGTATGTACACTAGTTCAGCTCATTGAAACGCTTAATGAGTACAAGCCTAAACTAAACTAAAAAGCTGCACTTTTCTGTTCGAAGTATTCCAGTGCAGCTTTTTTTCGTATAATCGGGAATCACCTTACTCGAAAGTTAATTTCAAAACAAAGCAAAATCTCAAATAATCCCAGTCTCTCCTTTTTTCATGCATTTAAAAGTAGAATCGCAAAAAAGTTTCGAAAAGAATCAAAATTAGAATCGAGTATAGAATCGTAGGGCCCCAGGATTCTATACGTGTACTGCTCGTCTCATTTCCACACTATTTTGGTTTGTCTCTTCTAATTCTTAAATCTATGAATGAAATTTCCGTACAACTAGTGCCGTGGGCTCCGATTCGATAATGCAAAATTGTTTCATGAGATTACTATACAAAGATTAAAGTTCCAAAAAAAATTAATCAGACACATCGGACCGATAGCATGTAAAGTTAAAAATTTAACAGACTAAAGAAATTTCAATATTTGTCAATGTATGTATGTATAATGAATTATTAACAATTTTATTTATGTATAAAATAAAATTAAAATCAATATCATTGCTCCGTGGAAATGATTTTAATATTTACATAGTACAACCAACACGGTGTCAGGTTATTGTAAGTGAATTACTAGGGGTATCGAAAACGTATGTTTGTCGAAAATGGATTAGATTTAAGTACTCCTTTGTATAGACCAAGAGCCAGCAGCAAATTTTTGAGTGGAGTGATAGACAAAATTCGACGACTAAGTAGTCGGTGTGAAACTGTTTAAAGAAGCAAGAACGTGATTAAATGGTATTAATGCTTTCAATTATTTATTATATACAAATTTGAATTTATTTACATAAAGCTTTAAATTATATTTTGAATTTATTTACATAAAATACGTTATTGAAATAGGTTCAACCATAAGAATTGTTCATAGGACAAAAAGTTTTTATAAGCTTAATGAAGAAGCATCAAGATCAAGAGGTTTCGTTAAAGGCTGCTGCGCTGAAGCGATGTATCCCATATTTGAAAATTAACTCAACAGTCAAGGCCAACCGCTCAAAATGGAATTAGAAGTCATGTCATTTTGATTAATCAGTTTAATCCATTATGGCTATGCTTTGACACACATCAACATCGCAGTCTTTCAAACCGATCTTTGAAAACTGGTTTTCGAACACAAGAACACAAAACTTTAGCTAAGTAGTAGTAGTAGTTTAGTAGTAGTTTTTTTTTTTAAATAAGACATAAGTCTGAAAGTAAAACGTCTTGGACCCATTTTTTTTATAATCAGGAGAATTTTTCAAAAATGTTTATGTATCACTCATGTGGTTATCATTTTGACCCAAAAAGTTAATTTTCGGGGCCGTCTGGCAAGGGTAAAACTAAAAGTAACCGCAAAATCGGAAAAATTACCATTTTCAAACACGTACAATACATTTAATTAGCAATAATTTAAATAAAGTCAAATTAGAAAAATAAAGAGCTCGTTTACAATCAGATGCAACCATACATACCAAAAAATTGGACTGGGCAGTGTGCATTGCATTGTACACTGCTATAAGGAACTCGGAACTGTGCTGTGACTGTGTTAATAATATTATATATAATAATATTGCAATGCAATATTGCATCAAAGATCAAAAGAAGAAAAATTGTATAATGTATATTATCCATTCTTTACGGAAGAAGCAATTTACCAAAAAAAATACATTACATTAAACTAGATTAATATAGAATTTTTCTACTTATCAGAATTGACTTTTATTCATTGTACTTTTTTTATAAATTATACCAAACAACTTACCTCCCTTGTTTATTTTTATCCAGAGGCCATTTCTTCAGTACGTTTAGCAACTGTTTACAACACATGATAATTTAAAGCAGGAAATGATTAATATTATATTTTTTCAAATATAATGATGAAACAGGGTTCAATCGCTTTACTTCACTTCCCAAAAATAATGTTTTCGTATTGATTCTGTAAAGAATTTTCCTTTTTGCAAAATCATAAATCACTGACTTCACTTTTAATGTTCCTTTTAGAACCTTTAAAAAATGTCTGATTCACGCACACTTAGACTGCTATTACACGTTGACTTATGAGTCCTCCTGACTCATCTTCTCAAATTGAAATGATTTAAGTTTTGTGAAATCAATAAAAAAATATTTACATAAATATAATGGTGCTTATTTTGACATTCTCATGAATAGTCTATTCGTTACAGGCCGACTCCACTAGATATCTGTATCGCCAACTAAATCTCTGACATCTATATCTGTGAAATGTCTTCTCTCTTTGCTGGGCAGTTTATGCCTTGACATTTCATTCATGCAAAAGACTCTGACTTGGAAGTATCTCTGGCAAACGTCCAATAGTAGATACTTCTTCGTCAAGCTTTTTTGAGAATAACGTATTTTGCATTGTTTGTTTATGCTATGAAAAATTAGAAATTCATTTTATGAATAAATTTTGTTTTTTTACTTTTATCTCCTCTGGGTTATTAAAAAAGTTGAAATTTTTTTATATTTCGTACTCGAAAAAAAATTGTTTTGGCTCCAAACAAAACCTGCCGGCATGAGAATCAAAAAATAATGAGATGAAATGTCAGCTGCACACAAAAAAGCAACAAAAACAAAACATCTGTCAAATTCATGTCAGACATCTATATCAAGACAAAACCGCTGACATAGATCGCTGACATCATGTCATAAGATGAGATATCGCGACTCCATTGGAGATTTCATGTCATGATCGGACCGCATGACATAAATTATATCCTGTGGAGTCGGCCTGTTAGAATGATTCTATTCGTTCGAATGAACTTTCTTAATTTTGAGATTCGATCGAATAACATTCATTTGCGAAAGATAGCATAAAATGAACTTGAAAAAAGATTCATTTTCAGTATCAGCTGTTTTACATTTACTATGTTTCTATTTGAATTAGTATGACCGTTTTATATTTTTTTGTTTCTAAACATTTTATAGATGTTGTATAAAGAATCAAGAAATAAAATAAATAATACATTTTTTTATTATAAAGTAAAGCTAAACCATAAATGAATACATATTCATTATATTTTTTGTGTCAACTCAGTTGTTTTGAAACTATTCTTAAAAAAAAATAAGTTGTTCATGACTCGTTCTAAATTTTTATTTTTTTCGTACGCACTTGGTCACACTAAAGTATCAAACACAAAAGAGAAGTGTTTGTGAAATGTCAAAACCAAAAACTGAAATCTTTTTATTTGTAATTGTTTTGTTTATTGTTTAATAATTTAAATTTGTTTGGTAAAAACATAAAATAATTAAATAACAATGAAAAAATGGCATTTATGTTGTTTATAAATGAAGATGGTGCTGAAGAAGTTCAGAGTAGAAGGATAGTGGATGGTTCAAACCCATTGCTACCTCCAAGTTTTTCTTCCATTATTTTAATTAATTTTCCCTTTTGTTCGCAGTTTGTCCAGATGGAATGCGACCCTTAAACATAAAACAACAACAAAATTAATAAAAGTAATTTATTTTCCATGAAATAATTAAAAACTTACATGTTTTGTTTCTTACTCGACAGAAAATTTCAAACGATACAAAAATGACATTTAATTCTATTCTTTCGAATGTCAAAATTGAATTTGGTTTCGCGAAGTCTGCTATTACACGATGAATCTAGATGCATGCGACATCTTCGAATTCTTCTTTGTTATCCTATCCTGTTTCTCAAGTGCTATTACACGATGAAACCAGATTCATGAATCTATTTTGACAGTTCTCTTTTATTTATATTTCGTTGTTTGACTTGTAGGTTTGCTTATGAGACTTTTCAAATTCAAATATTTCAGTTTTCTTTGAAATCAATTAAAAAAATATTTAAATTTGATTTGTTTTTATTTATTGATGAAGAATATAAATTTTGGAATACAAATTAGTATAAAAAACATTTATAATGTTAAGATGCATCGAAGTTTCCTTCTCGAAGAACGAAACCATATGAAAGAGAAAAGCAAAAAAGCGAACAAGAGCAAAGACAAACGTCAAATTGTCGCACGGAAAATTTTACCCGTGCGACACAGGTCAATTTTCTTGCGTCTCATGTTTTCGAATTTTGTCTCTCTTTTGCACTTATGTTGTTCGAAGTGTCGCATGCATCTAGATTCATCGTGTAATAGCAGACGAATGAATGAACTTTCTATAGATTGGGTGAACATTCGATTTGTGCGATTAACATTAGGCGTTTTTCTTTTTTTACTCAGAAAAGAGCTCTGAACAGAGTCCGAGCATATCGAGCATGCTCCGAACATCCTCTGAACAAAATTAAACTCAGTCTGATCAGTTATTTTATTCTAAGCTCATAGAGCGCGCTCTGGACAAGCTCAGAACATGTTCAGAACGAAAAAAGAAACACAAATTTGATGCTCTGAACGTTCAGAGCTAAAAAAGAAACACAATTTTTTGTTTGGCAGTTCAGGCTCTGCTCTGAACAATAAAAGAAAAACGCCTATTCTAATCGCCGAGTCTCAAAATCAAGTTTCAACGAATTCGACTCACTTTCGAACGAAAGAGAATGTCAAAATAAGCACCAATAGCACTTGATTACAAATACAAAGAAGAATTCGAAGATGTCGCATGCATCAACATTCATAGTGGCTGGTTACATTGACGCAAAAAAGAATTAATTCACGAAAGAGAACGGATGATTTTTAGAAAGAAGGAAAGGGATGGAAAAAATGCCAAGTTTCGGCTTCTTCCTCTTTTTCCTCATTTTCAGATATGAGTTTTGCGTTAAAAATCATGTTTCTTTCAAATTAATAACACAAGTTTTAAACAAAACTTCATGTGACTTAAGGGGCCGACCCATAGAATCCGTCGCATGCGTTGCGGCATCGGATCCGTTGACATTGACGTACGAAACGGATAGGGGTGACCCAATGGATACGTTGCGTTCTTTTGGTTTTTAAAAATATAAACTAGGTCTGTTTGATTTTTTTAACCTAGTGCATCTAGAGCATTTCATAGAACTAATGAAAACTCTCTTATATTTTTTTTGATATAATAAAACTGACGGAATTGGCATCACAAAACTTTTAAAATAATGAAAAAAAAACTGAATTTTATGACGAAGCTTATTTTTGTATTTTATTATATGTATGTATGTAGTTTTTTAGAATAGCAAAATTACCGGAAGTATTATTTGTTTATTTCCTTTTGTTTAATTACGTATGTTTCATTTCAATTTGACTTCGCTCAATCAATTAAAGTTAAATATGTAGACTGTTGGGACGTTCACAGTTGCACAAAGATTAAAAATCGCTTATTGTGTAAAGGAGTCATAACATTTATAAGAATTCAGTAAGTAATATTAAAGAAATAATTATTCTTCTATATTTTCTATTCGCGCTCAATGAACGTTATCTATGAAATTGTATTTGTATGTGCACGCATCTAAATTAGTATAAACGAAACTCATTACAACGAGTCCGGAGTCAAATGCAATATCCTCATCGAACATACCTATTATAAACAACTGATGTCAACGGACCTGCCGGAGAGAAAAGTTAAAAGTTCAGCAACTTTTTGCGTTGCGCCCGGTGAATGCGTTGCTATGGGTCACTTCTCATAAGAACGTGTGTATTTAACCGAGCTGTCAGTTGAATACGTTGCCGCAACGCATGCGACGGATTCTATGGGTCGGCCCCTTTAGTTCACCGAAGTTTTTAGTGTTTTAATTTCCGATCATTCCTCTACTGTCCATTTTTCTTGAGTTCCCACTTTTTCCATTCGTGTAACCAGGCTCATGGTGTAATAGCAGACCATTATACCTCTACTATTAAGTCATCATTCTAATTTGACAGCTCTCCTTAATTCAAATTTCGTTGTTTGGGATATCATACATTCTATCTCGCTCTTTCAACTATAAAGGTATACATAGTGTGACAGTTTCGAACTACATTGGTGCAAGAGAGATACAAGAATCGAAAAGATGAAATTGAAAATAAACTGCCCTGTGAGTCGCGGGCAAAATTTTTGGCGACTCATTTTTGACATTTCTTTTTCACTCATTCGTTATTTTGCTATTCCTCTTTATTTGAATTCGTTGTGCTCGAGTTCATATATATACCCTTATAGTTAAAAGAGCGAGACAGAATGAATAATATCCCAAACAACGAAATTTGAAAGAGCGCTGTAAAATTTATTATAGTCATGACTTTCGTGAATTAATTCTTTTTTGCGCTCGTGTAACCAGGCACATATAGATGTCTCACATGAATTTGACGATGTTTTGTTTTTGTTGCTTTTTTGTGTGCAGCTGACATTTCATCTCATTATTTTTTGATTCTCATGCCGGCAGGTTTTATTTGGAGCCAAAACAATTTTTTTTTTTCGAGTACGAAATAAAAAAAAAATCTATTATTTGACGTTTGCCAGAGATACTTACAAGTCAGAGTCTTTTGCTTTAATGAAATGTCAAGACATAAACTGCCCAGCAAAGAGAGAAGACTTTTCACAGATTTATAAGTCAGAGATTTAGTTGGCGATACAGATATCTAGTAGAGTCGGCCTGTAATGTAAGAATTAGTATAAGTTAGTGCGAACTAACACCTTTATGTAAATGCCGTACTTTTTCTAACAGGGGCTCTTCCTTGTATAAATTTTGAAATAGATTTGTACATGATGAAAATATAACAAACATTTCTGTCAAAGAAGTTTTGTGTCTCTTAAGCGTGGTATACACAGTTCAAGTGCTTGTCAAGCATGAGGGAGTGCTTTAGTAATTTTAATTGCTGATTGTAGCTTCAATGCAATACGTATGATTGAAGGAAAATTATTTTGATTTTGCTTCAAGCATACACCCCATTTATGCGTCTGACTTTTTCACTAATTAACTCGCAAATGCTCGACAAGCATTTAAACTGTGTATAGTCTGCTTTAGCAGTATCCTGCTCTAATTTATATAACTTTCTTATATACTTATCGATTTCCTTTCCAATTTTTTGGTTTTGTAGCTCACACTACTTCTCTAAAAAATAGTCGACATGCATAAACATAGGGTTACCAGATATGTTTAGATAAAACTAGTACTATAGTTTCAAGACTTTCCCGGACAAATGAGAATTGAAAAAGAGTACAAAACGAGGACAGAATAAACACATTTTTATTATAAATGAAAGCAAGAAAATACATTGAAATATAAATTAAAATATAATGATTAAGGCCGATCATTCACGATACAAAAAACTTGCGCAAATAGTGAACGACAGGACACAGACACATCGTCGCTGCAGACCAAAATATTTTATTTTTGTGAACATAATATGCTCAGACCTCCTGTGTGGTGTGTATGCATGTCGACTATTTGCAGTTAAAGCCTGTGGGAATTATTTTTTTAAAATTTTCTTCGTCTGCGATTACATCTCTATGTCGAGTACGGGCAAGATATTTTTTTGGAGTATAATTAAATTCTAATAATCACAACTAGCAACACCATTTTAAAAAAGTGGTAAAATATGATTTTATTTTAATGATGTGAACCAATTCATCTCATGTACATAATAAAAGGCGGCTATTATTTTTTGCGAATATCTATCGAATAAAAAAAACCGTGTGAAAATTCGCAAACCAATTTTTCTCTGATCGGTTACCTCGATAGAGATGAACATGAATACTAGTACTTCGCAGTTCTTTCTTTAGCCGTACTAGACCGATGTAGAATGCTTTATCCGGCTCAACAATTCCACAAGTCATTGCGGTATTCACGCATTCAAAATTAATGTGCATCGGTATGTCCTATCTAATTGCACGATTGTGTCAATCATCATAAGGGCAGTCAAAAAATCCCTTGAGTATGCATTTATTATAAACAAAAAATTGATGTCTATGGACTGGATGCTAGTTAAAAAGCAAACAATCTGTTTCCAATAATCCTATTTCAAAATTTTTTTTAATGTTTTGTATTTTGCTTCTTTATTTGGATTAACTTTTTCACATGAATCGAGTGTATTTTTTAAAAGAATAAAAATTTAATTTTTAATGAATATTTGAATTTATTTTTTTTTCTTTCTCAAAAATAATAAATGTGTAGGAGAGCTTTTGTTTGTATCTTTTAACTGTTTTTATTTTAAAGTTTATATTTGTTTTACATGACGGATCGATTTTAAAAACTGGAACGCATCACATAGCATATTTCCTAGTCCATTCTCGTGCTAGCTCATTATATTTTTCTCGATCAGTTTTATATATTCTTGCGATTTCGGGAACGAGTGGATCATCTGGGTTCGGGTCACAAAGAAGAGAGCAAATTGATAGTAGAACTAAAAAAAAGATTGTTCAGTTAGTAATAAATAAATCCCAAAGCAAATAAAAACCTTTAGAAATAGTCAGTGCTGGTGACCATTGGGATCTTAAAATGTCGAGGCAAATCGAACCGTTACTATTAATGTTCGGGTGATATATACGAGTTGTGAATGCAACTTTTGGTGGCTTAAATGGATAATCTGTTGGAAAATGGATTGTTAAGAAAAACACACCACCTTGGTATGGACTATCCGGCTGTTTAAAAAAGAAATAATTATTACACACATCAATTTCACTATAAATGTTATCTTACAGGTCCCATAATTGTTGCTTGCCAGTGAAATACTAGATGTTAAAAGAAACAGAGTATTAGTTAATTGTGAATTTTTACGACAGTAAGTGTAATCATGTAAGGTTCACTACAACGAATGAAAATAAATGTTAGGATTATTTTCTCGTAAAGTCTAAATTAGTTTTGAACAAGAAATTCATATCAATATCTCTATTTAAAAAAAGGCTACTACTACAACAATGAAATGTTAAAAATAGTTTCTGTTAAATCCATAGTTATGCTGTAGGATACGCTTGGATTTATCTAAAAAATAGTTGTAAAACTTATGCTCCAATTGGTTTACTTCGTTGTTAGTTGCAATAATTTTAGTCCAGTGATTACGTGATGCTCTTATATTTTAACTTTATGTCTTTACCTTTGATACAATGCTCAAAACAAAATAGGGCCCACTAAACTTTTTGGTTTTAATATAAAAAAAATGTATATATATTATTATTTTAAAGCATTTTAAATGCACTTTAGATTAGTATTATTATAAATTGACTAAACATAATCGATACGGAATAGGTTTTCAGAGATGCAGAGAATATTAGGCCTATTTTTTTTTTTGATATTCGGTATTGGGCGTAATAGTTTAGAAAGATAGATAGGATACAGATTTTATTAATAATTCAATGTATAAAATTCAGTACAAAATGTTTTATAAAATCTTAATACGTAATTTAAATATTACAGTATTATTGACATAACATTCAATGTTGTCTGTTAGGTTGGTTAAATATGTGAATATAATAATATATTATAAAAAGAATGAAATAGTAGTTACATCATTATTTATATAATTTTAATCTCAAATTTATATTTCCTTATTTTTATTTAATAAAATTCATTTAATAATAATTCTCTATACTTTAGACAATAATCTAAAAAACTGAAAAGAGTTGGAAAGTGTTTGCCATTTAAAATTTCATAGAGCTCTTCTAGAGAAAGCACACTTTTCCCGAAACATTTTAATCTAGAGTCCCTAAAAACTGGACATCTGCCAATAAAGTGGAATTTATTCTCTACTTCATCTTGGTTGCAAATAGTGCAAATACCGATTGTATCTTTTTTGAAAGCTTTGGCGTTAATATTGAGAAGCCCTCCTCTAGCTTTGAGAACTAAGCTGACTAATGATTATGATGCTTTTGGATAACATATTCATTCTAAGCGCATATAGGATAGAGTGGACCATATATAGTTCCTTTGATAATCCCAAATAATATGGGTAGGAATTTAGATTTCATTTTCTTTTCGAGAAAATGTCTAACCCAAAATACACTTTATTTCAAAATATCGAGGCCCGGCTCCAGACAACTGGTTTCCAAGGGCATATTTTTCGCTCTTAAGTCTAATTACACACACAGGCACAATTAACCGAGCATCTGCTATTTTCGTTACCCTGACTATGATTTATCTTTCGATTGATATTTTTTTTAAATGGTATTTTCGCAGGATACAAAACACAAAAGCACTTATGTCGCCCAAAAAATTATGACATTGAAGCGTTTTTTAATTTTGTTTCAGTTATTTTAACTTGACTACATTTCTTATTCTTTTAAACCAAATTAATTAAATATCGATCTCATTACCGATCCTGCAGCCATACTAGAGCGATGGGATCTCTACTAGATTGCTAAACGGTCAGCTCACCAAAAAGTGAAGCCTCCATCAATGTTGGTTTTTCTAGTTTCTCAAATCTTGCTTTCAACGGTACTTGCACCAAATGTCTTCTCAACGGTTTCTTTTAATTTACAGAAATACGAAGTGGCTAGTTGAATGTGCTTGTAAGTGTACATTTATTACGATTTTTGACTGGGTCTGCTACTTTTTTAAGAATATAGGATTCTATACTATACTGGCAAAGAATTGAAGCTCTAAGTTATACAGCTTACAAGTTGTATCAACATTTTTTCGTAAGACCAATGCAAAAGAAAATCGAAAAATTGAGATATAAAAACATTAGGTATACATATGTATGTAGCTAATAATAATTTTTTTTTGTCGATCTTGAAAGGTTTGTTTTATTTTGTGTCTTATTTAAAAAATTTCATCAATAATTAGGAAAAACCTTACAATAGTAACGAGCCTACTCACCGGTCACTGTAAACTGAATAGGCAGCTCAAAAATCATGAGGAAACACCTGAACACATTTTGCGGAAATGTGAGAACTCATGCCCCAAAAAAGGAAACACTTGTGTTACTACCAAGTATGTATCAAAAATAGTAAAAACTTATCTAAATAAAAAAAATAAGAAATTTATACTTCGCTACAAACTTTCTATACGGCGGACAGAGCGAGAAATGGAGGCCAAAACTTAAGTAACTTATTTAATGAAAAAGAAAGTGGGCATACAAATGATTAAATTTGGACAAATTTTGTTACATTTTTATTAATAAATATTTTTTTTAGACTTTCCACATAATAAAAATTAAAACAAAAACAACATTTAATAGCTAAGAAAATTATTTAAGAAAATAACAATGACAGATTATCTTTTTTGACCTGGTCAAAACTAAAGCAACTTTCTTAAAATTTAAGAATTAAAATAGAATTTATCAATATTTTGCGTCAAAATCTTTATTTGTTAAAACATCTCTGCAACTCCCTTGCTTACTCTTTATTAAATTTGTTCTAATATGGACAAGTATCCCTGGCAATAATCCAATCTATAGGATATCCAATAGTTTGTCAATGGGGGTTGAGATCTGGAGACTGCACCAGCCATTCCATGACTTCACTTTTTTCTTAACAGGAAACGCATTTTTTAAGCATTTTAGAAGTATGCTTCGGGTCGTTGTGTTGGAATGATCATTTGAGTGAAATATCGGCATATGGCAACATAACGTCCTCCAAGATGTCTCGGAACATGAATTGAACCAGAATGTCATCAAGTTTGTGTATGGGTCTTACTCCATGTCCAGGGAAATATCCTCAGACTATTTCGTTTAATAATCCATGTTTTACAGTGATTCTTATAAACCGAGGATTTATGGATTGCTTGATTTTTATGCACTAGTTACGTTGGTCCAATACCGTTAAATCTAATTCATATTCATCCGTCTTCTATTTTGACACTGTAAAATACATAGCTATGGCCACTTGCAAATTTCAATCGTGCCATTCCGTTCTTAAAAGACTTTTTTAAAACCTTAAAAGATGATAATTCTCCATCGATAGCTTTCTAACTTTCGTTCAATTATTTCTAGCTTTAGTTCATTCTTTAATTGCCTTAAGAATATGAAGGGATTTTTTTTATTGTTCTTTTCAAGTTTTTATTCTCTCGCAATGCTGCAGCCCTTGGCCTCCCACTACTAGGTATGAATTCGTTTTCACGAAATAGTTAGGAGTATAAAATTTAATTAAACGTCAAATCACCGATTTGGGAAGGCAGTATTAATTTTTGATTAATTTGAAACAAATATGGGTGTTTGTTTTGTTTAAACAAACGGCAAAGAATAAATGATTCAACTTCTTTGTTCTTCTTTGTGACACGTTAATCAATTTAAACTAATGGTTTATTGCATCGCAATATTAGCTTTGTTTTATTATAGCAATGATCCAATCTGGATTAGATCAAGTAAAATAAAACAACTCGGATCATCATTACACTTCAGAATTTTCAGAAATTTGTTGTTGTAACGTTAATAAATAGATGATCTGACCTGGATCACAGGGAAAATAAAACACAGCTATTATAAGTGAGAGTGAGTGCGATTAGGAGCCAAAAATTTAAAAGAGTACCTCTTTTTTAAACCACCAAGGGTTTGTTGAAGGTCATGGAATGTGATTATCTGCACCAAAAACCTTAAAGGTCCAAAATCTCAAAACTTCTAAAAAAATGTACCTGCCTCAAGACCTAAATATTAGGTCTACACAAGATTACCCGATTTCTTACAAATCTTTCTGCCCAAGGGAAAAACGACACAAGTCCCATAGTATTTACTCCATAAATTATTTATATTTAATCGTATTCTTTTTATTCATTAAATACAAATATTTTTTTTGCTGCTACTAAAAACATAATCGGTTACAAAATTATGTATTGTTAGAATTTTGTTTTTCTATTTTATTAAGTAAGTAAGCTTATAATTTCGTTTTCTGCTTGATTAAAGGGGAAAAACGGCACAAGTCACGTACCTTATCATTAAATTATTTTTATTAAATCTATTTATCCATGGAATGAACATTCAAATGCATCTTAAAGTTGCCTTAGTTCTGGTCAGCGACAGATTGAAGTAAATTCAAATAAATTTCTCAATTTTCTCATAAACTTCTGATAAAATCTTAACAATAAACGACATTCATAGCTATATGAAAAAAAAAAAATTACAATTCTGGATAATATCTTTGAAGTAAATCTGTAAATATTTTCATAAACAAAAAGTTGCCTAAGTTTTGGGCCAACACTGTATAATGTTATATCGATATGTTTTATTTAAGGTGCCATTGCAAAGATAAGAAACAGAAGTTTCTGTAAAAAATATTAAAATAATCGAAATCAACACCAAATACATACTAGCTGTGTTTTATTTTCCCCGTGATCCAGATCAGATCATCTATTTATTTACGTTACAACAACAAAACAAAATCCTGTTTTATGCTTGGATCTATTTTTGAAATCCAAAAATTAGATTTGAAATACAAAAATAACATAATAATGATCCGAGTTGTTTTATTTTCCTTGATCTAATCCAGATTGGATCATTGCTATAATAAAACACAGCTACTATCAAACAAGGTTTTAAAGTTGAGAAAAGTTTTCTTTTTTACTTGACATTGAACTGACTCTTTTTGTAAAGGGTTAATTATTCTCAGAAATAAAGTTTACACATTGTACTTTAGAACAAATCGAAAATTGACTCATTCTCAGCAGTTAACATATATTAAATATGACTGCTTTAAAATCCAAGTTTAAAAAGAAACCGCAATGTTTAAGGCCTAATATCACTAGTACGGGGCCATATATCAACAATTTTCAGCATAATTTAGTTCGTAACTTGAACTGTTCGTTACTCTTTTTATTTAATAATAATTTGAATCAAATAATATATAAAGAAACAAACAAGTATTATAAATGTATGTGTACATGGTGATTGGTAAAGATAAGAAAAAAATTTTACGATAAGAGGAGTCTGTATATCTCCCTCCGTTTAGGCGGGAAGGATTTTATAAAAAATTGACATCGGCAAACTCAAACTTCATGTAAATGACTTTATTTGTGTAAGTGACCTTTTTTTGTCATGAATTTCATGGCATCGCCATATGTGGCCAGAGGAATTTTGTTTTTATTTGTTACTCTCTCTCTACACTCTTTTTGAACAAGAATAGAGTCGAAGAAAAAAAAATGAGTACCTATCTTTATAAGATCAATAACACGCTAAAGTGGGAAGAGTAAAGAAAAACAATAATAACCAAAGAAAAGGACAGTCTACGTTTCCTTTCGATTTCAATATTTTCTCAAAAACAGGTACTGATCTCATTAGCACTGAAATTGTTTTTGTTTTGTCAAAAAACAATAAATCCCCTCTCTATTGCCACACAAAAAAAAATCTAGATCAAATATAAAAAAACAAAACGATCATGACTTCTGCTACGTCTTCAAACTAAATGGTACAAGAAGTAGGTAGAGAAACTACACACAATAGCCGTTTATTGGTAATCTATCCCTAACATAGTATTCGAGTACCAATAAAACGCTATATTCACTTTTAATTTTTCTTCTTAAAGTTGGTGTCCCTACATTATTTGTCAATTCATCGATGTCAAAATTTCAAAATCTTCTGTCACACACAAAATATAAAAGGCAAATGTGCACTTGAAAATAGAAAAAATTGAATGCATATTGCAAACAAAAGTTGTAAATATACAAACTCACTTGTTAAAGAAATTTCTGGCTAACATCTATACATCTTAGCATCTTAGTTAAAAATCCAATTTGAGTTTTAAATCAAAATAAACAACAGCTGTTCTACATGGGGCGCGTTCGAAGAATGTACAATTGTGTAAATTATTGGGTCGAGTTGGAAAATGCATGAAAACGGTTGTTGAGTTGAAGTTTGCATGGAAATGCACACCGAGTTGGTTTCGAATGTGTTTTACTTATATTTGTAGTAAAACTTTGAAAATATATTGATTTTATTGTTATACATATATATTACCCACAGATTAAAGTTCACCATTTTATCAACTCCCTGTTTAATTCTATCGGTTTATATGGAAGAGCGAAAAATATGAAACTAAGTTTCTGGCAACTTTAAAGACCAGTTGAATAATCGTGGTTCACTATTTTCTTCAAATTATAATAGAATTTATTACACAGACCATTATTATTGGATAGTAAAGATTCTTTTATTCAATATATAAGATATTAGAAGACAAAAATCAACATGAAATTATAAAGAAATAATTAATAAAAATTATGAGAAGTTACTTCAAGTTGCCTGTAGAGTAGAGTCAAAATTACCATTTTATTCTACTTAATACCGTATACATATAACTTTGGGAGTTTTTATAAATGCATGCATTGTTTGCATGCGATCAATTGCAATATTAAAGTCAAAAAAAAAATATGTTTGCTTGTTACTTTTTATAGTTTCACATGTGCTCAACAAATATTTGAGTTTTGCTTTTAAGAGAATCGGACATTTAACATCTGCATTTAAAAAAGGTATGCATTCGTCAGACTTTCACAACCATGCATTTATGGAAGCAACCATGCTTTTTAATGAGAACAAGCATATTTCAATAAATTTTCCACAATATGTGATGGTAAAATACACTAATCCTAAAAAAATTTATTTCATCACTTATGAATTGTTCCTAAAAGTTTTAAAAATTTTGTAAAGCATTAATTTTAATTAATTTTTTAACGAAAAAATTGCATTTTTATAATTTCAACCCAAATAAATGTTTGGTTTGAAATTTGTGGATCGCTTGCACTTTTCAATGCAGGCGAAGTGTAAAAGAAGTGTATTTGTTACCGAACACACCATCATGTTGCCAACATTTGCAAATTTCTTGACTGAATCGTATATCCCATCCACCCATTCGATTCACTTTCAAATTTCCTTTCCATTCTGCTATCCGTCGGGTGAACTACATTATCCCGAACCAATTTGACATTTACGTGAACAGATTTTCCATTGAAAAATCTTGAATACATTTCTTTTATTTCAATTTTTAAGTCTTACCGCTCCACCTAATGGATAGTACTTTTTTCCAATTATGAGCAGAGGATTAAGAAAATCTAAGCTTTGGAGAAATTTTAGAAAATAAAAGAAAAAAATTTGGGACTGCCGGATGAAACGTAAGTTGATTTGTTGATTTTAAAATAAATGTTTAACAAATTTATTTCAAAATCATATATTTATTTTATTTAAGGCCAAATAAAAGAGCATTTCGGTATGTATTGGGTATTGTTTTTACTTACATTTTACTAAGCACAAACAAGAAAGACGAACCATAAGTGTAAAATCCGCAACTTTCTATATGCGGATCTGAATTGTATGGAACAAATCCGTTCACGTGAATAGCAGAATACCGCGCAGCATTACCGATGTTACCGATACAGGGGTGGAATCGTGTAAGGCGATAGGTGATTGTCACTGTTTTGATTATCAACTTCTCTTTGCTCTGTGTAAAGCGATCGCTAAAAACTTAAAATTATTTGGTAGCACTTAAATAAGTTTGGGAAACTTTGTGCGAATTTTAAATTATCAAACATGAATAAATGTCATTTCTATTAGTTATCGTGTTTTGTTATGAAAATTATTTTCATTGTAGCTGTAGTTTAGATGTTTTGTTTCTGCAAAAATGTAAGTATACCTAAGTACTTACCTATGTATGTATATAAAATTGCATAGTTATAAATAAATATTTTCTTTCAAAGGACTACCACGAAGAAACAAATCGAAATTTTATCCAGCTACATGGAATCACATCCCCAGCTGGCCAAATCGTACAATGCCCTCTCAAGTTCTGGTAGGACCACACAAATTTATTCTTAGCAACTGAACTTTTTTTGTGGTCATTCCTTGTTGAGTTCCTCTCATCAAATAAATGCATTGATGTGAACATTATCTTTGATGAGTTCCTCTCATCAAATAAATGCATTGATGTGAACATTATCTATTTATTCTCTATCTTTTATTTTAAATATGATATATTTTTCAATTTTTCATATTTTGATAATCAACAATCAACAATCGCCTTACGTGATTCCACCCCAGATTCACTTCGAGTGATTAGCAGAATAGCGACAAGTGAAAATTCAAGAAAAATTCCCCCCCGACGGATAGCAGAATAGGGCTGTTAATTTTAATTTTTGAGTATATGTCGAACATTATGTATAAATTAAAAAAATCTTTTACAAATACAAAATTTAAACATTATTTGGTTACAGGTCATGTTACAAGGGTGAAACATGAGTTACTTTTATTAACTTCAAATACAAAGTTATTAATATCGGTCCGATTTGTCAAATTAAAATATTTGACAAGTTTGGATATTCCAATGTACCTAACAAGTTCAACATAATTTTTAACTACGTAAAGTAACAATTTGCACTCTTAAAATTTTAAAAATTACACGAAAAATTTTACTAAAAAGTTCTCAAAAATTGATTTTCTTTGAATGAGAAAACATATTGATTTGGAAAATATTTTTTTTTTACAAAATACGATTGTTAACAAATGGTACAATTCTGACATACATCGAATCGTTAGTTTTTTTGACAAAAAGACTTGTCATCAATAGTAAAATCAAAATCAAACTGAATTCACAGTTTTTTACAAAAAAAAAAAAAATTAAAAATATAACAGACATTTCAAAATTTAATTAATTAGGATTTAATACCTGATACTTTTTTGGATTAGTGTGTTTAATATAACACAAAACCTTCAATAACCACCAAGATTTCAAAGATAAAATGAGAAGTTATGTGTGGGGCACCAGAACCACTTTCTTTTTTACGAATAAAATAATTTTTTTTATGTTTCATAAGCGGAAGTAACATGAGTTACCAATTTTGTGTAACATGAGTTATAACGAAAATTCCGGTTTTTTTTTTGGTTAAACTAGTATTTTTTTTTATTTTTCAACATTTAGATTTTGTTTTATCTTTGATGTGAATAAACCATACAATTTAAGTTTACCTTTCTGTTTTCAGAAAATATTTAGGTTATTGTCCTTAAAAAGACGTGGGTCTAATTTGAGTTCTAATTAATAACAAAATAACAAAAATTTTGTTCACTTCATCTGATAGCTCGACGAATCTTCTTTCAAATTTGTTTTTAAGTTCCTTAAGCTTTTTTTATAATTTCCGAGAAAATTGAAATAATTTATTGAAAATTTATCCAAATATATCGTGAGTTACCAATGCTCCTATTAATTTTCAATAAAAAAAAAAACAGAAAACCGGATGTTAAAATGTATCTAGTTTTTAATAAATTAGCAATTAAAGCTAAATAACACAAAATTAAATAACTTAAATTTAAGAACGACAATGGACTGACAGGCGATCGAGCACTAGTGAAAACACATTCTTTGCTTCACTTCAAAAAGTCAGTGCGAACACTGCCAATCCAAAAACATGACATTCTGCAATGAGATATACAATGTTTCCCTTATAACCTTAAAGAGTTTAATGTCTTGTATAGCTACAAATAACAAACGTTTCTGTTCCTCGCCAATCGTACCATAACTGCTATTTTTTAAATTAGGTTATAGGTTTACACAGGTAATTTTTGTTATTGCAAAACTGGTCCAATGGCAATGTTGTTGCCTGACTGACCTACACATCTTGAAAATCTTGGGTTATGTACATACATATATGAATAGGTAAAGAAGACAAATTTCATGATTTTAAATACATATGTATGTATGTATCTTGTAAACCAGAATTCTAAGAACCATCAGAGGCTTTCAGATTTATTTGATAACTAAGAAGAGAAGTTCTAGAATAAAAATAATGACCTTTCAGTTTCTACATCTATTTTTTATAAAATTAGGTATGTAAATATATAGCAATATTCTGAACGTTTTCCGCGCAGGGAATGTGAATCATTTCTCATAAAATTCAGCTTTGCGGGTTTTGATTATGTATTGCACACTTCAATGCCACAATTTGTTGGTAATATTTTGTTTAAAAACTAATTTAAACTAATGCAATCACGTGACCTCTAAATCAATACTAATAATATAAAGATCAGTCAATCTGAGAAAATCAAAAATTATGATTTTTAGAAAAGGAAGGGGCAGGTATGCTAGTAACGAGAAGTGGAGTTACAAAGGAAAAGGAGTCTGTGTCGTGAAAGAATTCGAGTATCTAGGGATGGTAACATCGAGTAACCTATGTATAAAGAAACAAGTGAAAGCAAAACTACAGGAGTCCAAGGCTGCCATATGTGTATCGTGGAAAAAATGTATTCCAAATAAATCTATTCAACACTCCGACAAATATAAACTACGAGTATTTCAAACTGTATCAAAGTCTGTTATGTTGTACTGCGCGCAAGTGTGGGCCATAAAGAGTATGAGGATGTTGAGAAATTACTCCGGTTCTTTGCAAAACGAATTTTTTCTCTTCGACACACAAGCTTTATAAATTTATTGGAACAGCTATGACTTATAGTAATAGAATCCAAGCATAATGCTTTTGGTTGTTGTTAATGTATCATTTTCTTTATAATGTTTTAAATGTACTTTTTTTTATTGTTATGCGAGTTTAGAAAAGATTTCGTAAATTTAAATTAAATTTGTATTATTATGTTCAATGTTTTGTCACAATAAGATACATCGATCATTTTTGTGCTGAAAGAAAGCAAGTTGGTTTTTTGATCGGTGGGTAGCTTGTAAATAAATAAATTATAACAAAAAATTACCAAATATGCTATTTAAATACCATATTTTTTCATTATATGTAGTTTTTTTTCTTATGCTTAATAGAATATTAAATTTAAAAAAATACAGATTTTCTTCATTTCATTTCTAGTGGAGTTAGAGGGTCTACAAATTCCGAAAATAGCCAGTCAATTTAAAAGGTCAAAAACTTCCTAAAAATCATCGCTCCTTTTATATCCTTTTCATAAGATCAAACTGGCTGCTTGAAAAATCAATGTCAAAAAAATATGCTTCTTGCTCTTTTCCTTCAATGAAACTGATCTGTACAAACCGAGTATCAAGAACAAGATAATACAGCACCAACGCAAAAAAAAAAACAATTACAATAGACAATTAAGTAAGTGTAATAATTGCCAAATATTCTACAGCCCAACACAAGTAAAGGGAATTTCAACAAGAACTGTTGTTGTTCAATTGGGACAACACCAAGAACGTGATGTTTTTGACATTTTGTTCTTGGCGGCTTTTACAATGAATTAAGTTGTTACAATGAATTCAATTTCGATCGAAAACCTCAATAAACTAATTCAACTCCACTATGAAAATGGTCGTTCTGTTAAAGTCATGTACATTTCGTAAAATTCGTGATATTTTCGACCAACATAATCGTCGTACATAAGCAAACATAAATGCCGCATTTGCGCTATGTTGTCTGGAGGCGTGGTTGAACCGTTTTTTTTTTTTTCAATAATAGGCATTTTGCCAAAAAGTGATTTTTGATGAAACAAACAACATCAGTGACTGTGGTTGTGATGAACATTGGACAGATATCATTTTTCATTCATAGTTAACTTTTCTCTTTGTAATACAATACAAATTTTATTCATTTTTCTCTAAATTCTTTGTTTTATTTCTATAATCCTAAGACTGGTTATGCAAATCATCACAATCACTTGTCCTACTCCTAGGGGCACACTTCGTGATTTATTCTAATACTACTTTTTCACCGGGAACTAAACCCAGATTTAGGTAGATTTATCATAAATCTCCTCTAAATCTTGAAGATTTACCATACAAATATAAATCTCCTCAAATGAAGATTTAGAATAAATCTCCTCGAAATCTAGTTGGAAACCATTCGCTGAATGCTTTCAGTGAAGTAAAGCATCTATTTGTATGCAACATTAAAATTAAAATGTAATTTTTGTTTGTTTTGAAACACAGCTATACGTGCATAATATGTACATATGCAGGTAAACAATTTTTCAAGACATTTTTCATTTTTCTGTCAAGAAATCAGCTCTCACAGAAAAAGAAAATATTTAAAATAAAACCAATATGAAGAGTTTGGAGCAAAAAAGTAGAATTTTGGGGGATTTTGCTCATGAACACTTTTTAAAGTAAAATTCAAACTTGCAACAAAGCAAAATTTGGTTTTTATGCTCATGGTGTTGTACGCAAACAAATTTTTTTTTTTTCAATCCAAGCGATAGATCACAGAGACGAAAAACAGAAGATGTACTTTTCCGTAGTATTAAGCTATGCTGAACAGATTCAATTTCCAGAGTACGAAAAATGACAAAGACAGAAGTAACATCTACAGCAGAGAAAGCCCTTTAAATAGTTGTTAAAGGAAAATTAACTATATATAAGGACCTTTCAGGAACTACAACATATTAGTAGACAACTCAAAGCCAGGCTATGGAAAAAGAAAGATGGCAACACTATCCATCGATTTTTTCATGGCTGTTAGGTCGTCGAAAATATCAAATATAAATGAAGACATCATTTCGCGATTTCACGTAGTTCTATAAGCAACATGGAGTGTATTTCCCATTCAAATAGGTGATTTAAAGAACATTGCCTTGATAACGTTAACTTTTTTGTTGAACTGTAATGTTATAATATTACCATTGCTACGAATACAATTTTTATTCACAAATTGGGCAGTTCGGTGATGAAGTAAAATAATACCTAAACAAAGAGATAATGCGTTTTCGAGAAAGCTTCACAGGAAAATTTTCAGAAAAACGTGGATTTCATAATGTTATGGTATCTTCTTATCCATTAATTAGCAGCTTAAGGAAAAACGGGCCTTAAATCTAAAGTACTGAGTAAAATAAGAATTTCTCACTGACATTTAGACAACTTAACAGAAGCTGAAATAATTACATTACATAATACACAACACATAAATGAACAGAGTAGACACTTGAACCTAGAGCTACTGAGGCTATGTAAGGTGATACAACACAAGACAGAAGGGCAAAGTAGAGAAAGAACAGAAAGAAAGAACACATGACAACAGCACGCGGTAGGTTTCGAATGGTAACCATCTTTCTACTAACCGCGCACACTGATGCTTGATTTCGGTGATCGATGGGAACCGAGCATTTACCAGTGACGAGGCCGTTGCCGAAGCTGAAATAATATTGGTGCTTATTTTGACTTGAGACTCGGCCTTTAGAATGTTAATTGCACAAATCGAAAGTTCACCCAATCCATAGAAAGTTCATTTATTTGCGAAAGCTAATTAATCAATTTTGACATTCGAAAGAAAAGAATTAAATGTCAATTTTGTGTCGGTTGAATTTTTCTATCGAGTAAGAAACAAAACATGTAAGTTTTTAATTATTTCATGGAAAATAAATTACATTTAATAATTTTTTTGTTGTTTTATGTTTAAGGGTAGCACTTCAAACCGCGAACAAAAGGGAAAATTAATTAAAATAATGGAAGAAAAACCCGGAGGTAGCAATGGGTTTGAAGCGTCCACTATCCTTCTACTCTGAACTTCTTCAGCACCATCTTCATTTATAAACAACAAAAATGCCATATTTTCATTTTTTATCTAATTTATTTTGTTTTTATCAAAAAAATTAAAATTATTAAAATTAAACAAAACAATTACAAATAAACAAAGATTTGACTTTTCGGTTTTGACATTTCACAAACACTTCTCTTTTGCATTTGATACTTTAGTGTGACCAAGTGTATACGAACAAAAAAATTTAGAACGAGTCATGAACAACTTATTTTTTTTTTAAGAATAGTTTAACAGCTGAGTTGATACAAAAAATATAATGAATATGTATTTATTTATGGTTAACATTTATGTTATGGTTTACTTTATAATGAAAAAATGTATTATTTATTTTGTTTCTATAAAATGACTAGAAACAAAAAAATGTAAAACGGTCATACTAATTCATATAGAAACATGATAGATGTCAAACAGCTGATACTGAAAATGAATCTTTTTTCAAAAAATTTAAATATTTATCCGTGACGTGGAGATATTGTTTAAAAACCTATCTTTAAGCGCTCATCATTGCAAAGATCGCCGTTATTTCAGCAAAAACATTGTTTTTAACCTTAAATGATGAACATATCCGTGGGAAATATTCTTTTAGAAAAGTATAACACAACTTCAAACTAAGCACTGTATGACTAAAGGTGGAAAATTCATTGAAAAGTTCTGAAAATTTCGAATAGTTCTGAAATTCTTTATTACGCTACCTATGTTTTATTACTATGTCCTTTTGAGTTTATGTTAAGACGTTAAATTTGGGCGAGACGAAGTTCGCCAGGTCAGCTAGTTTTATATAAAGATTAAAAGGTATCTTATCATTAAAACAGCGTAAATCTGGACTTAATGGAATCCCTTCTTATGTCTTAAAACAATGTCAATTCTCGTTAGTTGTCTCACTTCTTCATATTAAAGTCCTATTTATAAATCACAAGAAAAGAATAAGGAGTAAATTTTATCACACAATTTTCAAATTCCTTGCAGTTCAAAGTTATTTAAGGTTATAAAGATCATCAATTTTTTAATAAAAAAGAATATTATGTATTTGTGTAGAGACTTATGTCATTATATTCCGATAGACAGCAAAAAAGGCATGACCTTATTTTTAAGTAAAGAAATTTTGTTAAATATTTTTATTGTACAATAAAGAATATATCAATCTATCGTTAAGATCTTAAACAAATTTTATGTTTTTTTTGGTGAGTGAGATTCTGACGTAAGCCTGGGCCGTATTCCACAAAAAACTTATCATATAGATTTATTTGGCAAAGTGATAAGTGTTTCGGTTCCACAATAAATATGATTAGTGCAAAGTAAAATTTGCAAAGACTGCACTTTTCTGCGAAGTCTCATCTTATCTAATCATCTTTACTACTACTCTACTTTTCATTTTGCTTGTATTGACAAATGCATTTTATTGAAAATAAAATACAATTGAAGTCAGTGTCAGAACTTGTTGTGAAGATATTTGAGCCGAAAAACAATTTTTGACACTTTTCGGTGTCTATTTGATATTTGACAAAATTGTGGCATGTATTAATAGTTGTATTTTGTATAAACTTAAATAATTTTGTCAATATCGTTGCCCATTCTCGAGATATTCACGACTTTAAAGTATGAACGTACGTACAAATTCTAGGAACCTTAAAATAATTTAATTTAATTTGACAAATCATGCTGATAACAATAACTCCATAGTCAAATAAAAACTCTCGTCTTAACATCTTGAAAGTTTTATTGGCAATATCAAAAGCATTTGCAAAGCGATCGTTTTCTTTACAAACTTTTGATAAACTTGTCAAAATTCGCTTTGCAAAAATAGAATTGTAAGTTTTTGTGGAACGAAACAGTATAATTTTTGCAATGTCTTTGCAAATTACACTTTTCAATATTATCTTTGCACTATGCACAAAAGAACGTACGTTGAACAGAAATTGCAAAAACTTTTCAAATAACACTATCATTTTCAACTTTTCACTTATCTGATTTTATAGTTCTGTGGAACAAAATGTTTTGGAAATTGACGAAATATTTGAAAAGTGCAAAGTGAACGTTTATAAGTTGTTTTGTGGAATAGGGTCCAGGTTGGTACGAATTTGTCATAAAATTCTTATAGCTAAACTTAAAGTTTTTGTTATTCAAATGACTTACACATGTAGGTCCACTTCTTTTTAGTATTTTCTTAAATGATATATTTTTTCTTCGACTTTCTTAAAATTTCGTCTTATTCCATTTAGATAACGCGTATTATAAAAGTTCAAAAGGTTTGTAGTCAGCTACGCTGGAGAACTTATTCTCCTTAATTTGCATCTAAATGTGCCTTATTTTGACTGGATAAGTATTAAATGCCAAGAGATTTTTAACTATTCCCGGAAAGACAAATGCGTCTACGTTGGTAAAATTAATTATTTTCTAGATATGTTAAATTATTTGGTTTTATATGTAATGATGTCTTGATCTCTCAATTTATAGATTAGAATTTAATATTAAATGAATTCGTAAGTATCTGTAAGATTTATGTATAACCATAGTTAAATGAATCTCATAATTGAGATATTTATGAATCACAAGGTCTATTTTGATATCCTAAAGTGTAATTTAAAAGATAGTGCTGCATAAATGGAGTCAGTCTTGACAGACATTGGCCCTAATTGCCAGTGTCGTTTTCTTATCGTTAAACGACTTCTATTGGTAGTCAACATTCTATTTTGGTATTATGAATCTATATATAACAAACATTTATTGGCCCTACTGAAGAATTTATTAGCAATAAGCTAATTCTGTATTCACAGTTAAAATTATCTCTGTAGAAAGTAATACACAATATAAAAACTAAAATTTGTTAATTTTTTGGACTTTTGTCGGATCGAGAGTTGAACTCGAAATGAGGGCATTATTTTTATCAAGAATAAGACTAGTGTAACTGGAATGTGGCTTAGTTTCATAAAATGAAGACAACACTGTTTTAAATGTTATTCAGTTTGTATTTACTTACAATCATCACCTACGGGTCCAGCGGAGCACTGTGCAGGAGGATCTCTGCCAAGATCTTGTAATTCCTGGAAGTATGGAAAACGTCATTTATATCATATGAAAAGAACAATTTAGATGCTACCGCTTGAATTTCGAGCTTGATCTTTAAGACAAAAAATATAACCGATATTGGTAATTCATTTTTTTTTAATTTATGAATTTTAGTTCACTTAAAATTTGTTTTAATTATAATGAGAATCCAATTCTTAAATAATAATGTTAACTTTGTATTTCCTCTTGGTGTATAAAAGAATTTTAAATTTTTATGAGCGTTTCGTGTAACAATATGGAAATTCAATAAGGTATATAGTATCCAGAACAATTCTTTCTTGGTTTTTCTTAATTTGACAAAAAAAATCTTCAAGAAATTGTCAAAGAATCGTGAAGAACTTTTCCGAACTAAATGTACTAACAAGTTATTTGATAGCATTTTTAATAATATATATATGTATATATATTATATATATATATATACACATATATATGTATATATAATATATATATATATAAAATACATATATGTATACATAAAACGTGAATACAATTCTACATATATATCTACTTTGTATAAACATACATGTATATCTAAACTTAATAAATATATGTATATTCACGTAACACAGAATAATGCACCTTTTGCACTACATGTATCTGCTTAAAATACATATATTTGTAAATATACGTTTATATAAAAAAACACGTAGCCAAATTTACTTATATATGTATTTATATCTAAGCTCCTAAAATGTTTACATATGTACCCAAAACGGAAACAATCACGCCTTTTTCAACTACATCGTCAATTGAGGATTAAAAAAATTTATAACCAATAAAAAATGTTAGCCCGAATCTATGGCTACCAAAATTATCTTTACCTTGTTGATTCTTTTTAATGCCATTTCCACACCACAAATAAGGTTATGTTTGAAGAGAATGAAATTCAAAGCAATTTCCAATACGCCTATTTATCTGTTTTATAATTTCATAAACTTTTCAAATAGAAAAGATTTTAAGGCGATATTCCAGGAAACTTCTATAAATGAGAAAATTTTCTGTTCCACTTTACGACTGTTCTTCTTCAAAATTCCTTTGTTCCTTTTCTATATATTTCATGTGTACTGAACACTTCATTGCCGACATCCAACTCCAAATAATTATTTCTTAAATTGATCAAATTCACACAGACCTTCGGATATCGTATTTACACTTGCTGACAGGATTGAACAGAAATCGAGTTTGAGATGTTCGCATTTACTCTATTGTGGCTACTCATTTTTTCATCAATTTGCATGTTTTTTATAAACATATATACATACATGTATCTAATAAAGTCAGGGGTCGAATTAAATTTATCAGTCATCGACTGAATTATTTAAATTTGGAATTCAGGAATAACTGTTTGATGTTCAGTAAAATTATTTTACATTTTTTCATCAGCAAACTGAAGATAAGTTAGATAGCTATCTAAAGGTAAGTAAGATAGCTGATGGGAAAATAATTCTGTTCAACCACAAAATTACAAAATTAGTGTAGAGTGTAGAGTAGTGCAGTACAGTGCAGATTCATAAAAACTGTCAGAGCAAATTCAAGCAAAAACCTCATGTCAGATGTTTTCTGCTCGGAGTAGTCAAGTGCAGCTGGTTGAACACACTTTATAAACACACTAATGTTTCTGGAATGCTCGATAACGTTAACAATAATTCCAAAGTGCGGTATTACACAGCGCATGTATTTAATGCGCAGTTCTCTGTTATTTCGTTTTGGAGTGTCATTTGGTGATGCGCTCGTTATTACACGAAGACTTTTCTGATTTTGCAGCTTTACTCATTTTTTGACAGATATCTTTCATTTCACATTCGTTGTTTCGATGATCGGTTTAGTAATTAAGAAAAAAAAAAAAAAATAATAAAAATCCAAAAATAGGACCAGGGAATAATTTGGACAATTTAGATTTACTTAAATAAATTAAATAATAAACTCGTATGTTAAGGCTTCATTCCATTTTATTTTATTTTCATTAGCCAAAGCCTCATTATGGATGTTTCCTTAATAACGAATGAAACGAAATAAAGCAAATTCGAAAAACAACGGAGAGGGAGAAAGAGAAACGTCAAAAACATGCAAGGATTATTCCGTCCGTGCATGTCGAGAAAGATTTATTTCCGTTTCATTCTTTCTTTATTTCTTTCTCTTTCGCAATTCATTCATGCGAGACTTAACATGCGCTGTGTAATACCGCACAAATTAAAAAATTAAGTCACGCATGACTCGATGATTGATGCGGTAATAATTCGGCTCGATTCGGCTTTTGATCGAACAAACATGAATTGTAGAAAATATGTTCATAAACGTATGCATTCTGAAGAATGCGTGCGTTGAGTAACGGTGCAGCTATATGTTTATGCATTTGATTTCTGCAAAAAAGTGATTTCATATTCCTAATCATATTGCTTAGATTTTTGCATTATAAGAAATCCCAGAAATACAGTAGTCAAGATTATAATAAAGCCTATATGTTGCTGTAACGAAATGAAATATCAAATAAAAAAATGAGAAGACAAAATTGTAAGTGCGGTATTACACGGCGCATGTTAAGTCTCGCATGAATGAAGTGCGAAAGAGAAACAAAAAAAGGAAAAATGAAACGGAAATAAATCTTTCTCGACATGCGTGGACAGAATATTCCTAGCATGTTTTTGACGTTTCTCTTTCTCCTTCTCCGTTGTTTTTCGAATTTGCTTTATTTCGTTTCGTTTGTTGTTAAGCAAACATCCATAATGAGGCTCTGGCTAATAAAAATAAAATAAAATGGAATGAAGCCTTAACATACGAGTTTATTATTTAATTTATTTGAGTAAATCTAAATTGTTCAAATCATTCCCTGGTCCTATTTTTGGATTTTTATTATTTTTTTCTAAATTACTAAACCGATCACCGAAACAACGAATGTTGAAATGAAAAATATCTGTCAAAAAATGAGTAAAGTCTGCTATTACACGATGAATCTAGATGCATGCGACATCTTCGAATTCTTCTTTGTTATGCTATCCTGTTTCTCAAGTGCTATTACACGATGAAACCAGATTCATGAATCTATTTTGACAGTTCTCTTTTATTTATATTTCGTTGTTTGACTTGTAGGTTTGCTTATGAGACTTTTCAAATTCAATGATTTCAGTTTTCTTTGAAATCAATTAAAAAAATATTTAAATTTGATTTGTTTTTATTTATTGATGAAGAATATGAATTTTGGAATACAAATTAGTAGAAAAAACATTTACAATGTTAAGATGCATCGAAGTTTCCTTCTCAAACAATGAATCCATATGAAGCAGAATAGTAAAAAAACGGACAAGAGAAAAGAGAAACGTCAAATAGTTGCACCGAAAATTTTAACCGCGCGACACCGGTCACTTTTTTTCCGTCTCATCTTTTCGATTTTTTTCTCTTTTGCACTTACGTTGTTCGAAAAGTCGCGTGCGTCTAGATGCATCTTGTAATAGCAGACAAAGCTGCAAACTCAGAAAAGTCTTCGAGTAATAACGAGCGCATCACCGTTAGGTCGGTCCGGCGCGATAACAAACGTTTTATCGTATTTACGATATTATGTGTCAAAAAGCGATACCCTAGCATTTGTAAAACAAAGTTTAGCTTCAAATGACGAGCCTTGACTGTCATTTCTATAAGCCATAAGTACGTTCTTGATTGTAATTTTGGAATAAATTATTATAAAAAATAATAGCTCATGTAAATGAGTATTTAGATTTTAGAACAATTAATTAATGAAACTATTCTTTTAAACGAGACATGGCCGAAATGGATGATCTTGAAGACTTCCTTGACTTTTCATTAAAGAAAGACGAAAAAAAAGGAGAAAGGCAGCGAGGGGTTCAGAAACTCAATTTAAGCAGAGACACGGGTGGATTCTTTGCTCTTAATTTTATTGCGATGCAAATGCACGATCCAGATCCAGGCAACATTCGATATGTTGAGAACATTTATAGAGTCAGAATTAGAAAAGCATTCTTGGAAAAAAAAAACAATTTAGGTGTAGAAATATTTCTCACCGATATGTAATTAGTTCTACTGAAATAATTTTTTTGGAATTAAAAATTGTTCTTTTAAAAGTATTTTCCCCATGGAGTTCCGAGGCAAGTTTTGGCTTGGATATTCCGAATGGGATATTCAACTGTGGGAGATATTATTTAGGAAGTGGCTGATAATTTGTGGAAAGTTCTTAGTCCTCTTTATCTATCTCCATCATCGGAGGAAAATTGGAAGCAAATTGCCGAATATTTTTATAAAATATGGAATCTTCGTAATTTTGGTTCTGCTATTGAAGGCAAACACATTAATAAAAAAAAAATCTCACTGTGGCTGTTTTAGTTGTAAGTAGTTCTTAAGTAGTTGTAAATAAATAAGTAGTTATAATTAGTCTTAACTAGTTTAAATTAGTTTTAAGTTAGTTTTACTTAGTATTATTTGAGTTTTACTTTAGCTTTATTTGTTTTATTTCTTTTTAGTTTTAAATTTTTTTAAAAATATTTAAAACCCGATACAGAAAACAAGTTTTTTGCAATTCTTCTTGTTGATAAAAAAGATATAGAAATTTAGATTTAAGTTAGTTCTTACGACGAAAGGCATTAGCATTAAGATATTAGTTTAACTTAGAGCGTCCGCATAGGGCCAGTAGGTTAGTTGTAAGTTATTGATATATATGCTGGTTTTAAGAATTTTTGTCTAGCTCTGAGTAGTTTTAAGATTGAAGTTAAATAAAAATGAATTAAAAAAGCAAACACATTAATATTCGCTGTCCGCCAAGGGCTGGATCCGAATATTATAATTACAAAGGGTATCACTCCACAGTAGGTACATCCCTGATAGGTGTTTTTATTTCTCCAACTTCAAACTTTTGCGCTGGCATCTTGTAGAGATAAATTTTGTATTGTCCTGGTCTGCGTACTAGGCTTAAGCACTCACTAAAACTTTTCGATAAGGTGCTCTGAGCGATTTGACAAGCAAATCATTACCAAAAGAAACGAAGAACAAAATTTTAAAATAGAAGGAGTGTATGATTTTCGTATCTCACTTTCACTTCGTAGTAGACCATAAAGCCGGCAACAGATTTTGGGAGTGGTGTGATAACCAAAATTCGTTCACATGGATAGGTAATGCAACATTATATCAAATTTGGCACGTCTGGCAGGTTTCTTTTTCAGCCGGGTGGTAGTCGACTTTCGAAAATGATAATTTTTCCGATTTTGGGGTCGAAGTGATAACTACTTAATTTCAAATGAAAACATTATAAGGACATGCACTGATGGCAATAAAGTGTGTTCAAGAAATTTTACTCTAGTTTTACCCTTGCCAGACCGGCCGGCGTGAAAATCAACTTTTTTAGCAACAGCCTTGTTGCGGTAGTCGTTTTACTTCAACGCCTTAATATGCATGGGAAATAAAACTAATCAAAATATTTTTCAGATTTAAAATGAATACGTGGTTATTGTTGGGTATGTCATAGAAAGATACACTAGAAAAAATTCAACCAAATAAAAAATTGTAGATGATGCCGGATATCCTCTCGAGCCTTTCCTCATAACTCCTTTCAACACTCCAAAACAAGGAATATCATCGAAAGGTCAATAGGCGTGTTGAAAAATCGATTTCGTTGTCTCCTCGGCGCAAGACAATTGCACTACTTAGCACAAAGGGCAACAAAAATTGTAAATTTTTGTGCCGCTTTACAAAATATTTGTATTCATTACAAATCAGAGCTATCCAGAGATCTAGTTTTGCAGAACAATGACTTTATAGTTAATCTAGATGAAGAAAACTCTGCTTCCAATGATGACCAAACAGCAGTCCAAATACGAAATCAAATTTTAAATTCCATGTAATAAATAATTAAAAAAAAGTAATTTATCTTAAAAAATGTAATTTAATTTAATTAAAGTATAAAAAAGTTTAATACAGAAAAAAATTAATCCTCGTTGTTTTCTATACTGTTTAATTTTCTTTCTTGAATATCTAATTTTTTCTTTCGGATTTCCCTGTCCATCATTTTCAATTTGTTCTCTTGCAGTATTTGTTCCTGTTCTTGATCCATTTTAAGTTTCAACATTTCTAGTTCTTTCTCTTTTAAGTAATAATTTTTCCTCTGAAACCTGGCACATTCTTTCAAGCTGTTTCCTATATCTTTTAAAGAATTACAATTTTCCGGCAATTTCATCTTTATGTCAGAAAAAAAATCCCTTAAGACGCAGAATAATTCTTCTTATACCGAAGTTTTGCTTTTCCAAAAGCATGTGAAAACTATCTTTATTAACTTCCCATAGTGAGTTATTCTTTTTATTTGTGTTGTATGAACGCTTATTTCCACTACTGCCTTCTGTTCTTGGGGTTTAATCGATTGGTTCATACAAAAAGTCAAATTCATTTGATGTTGATGGCTGTCCGAATTGATGTTTTCTTTGGTCGGTGTCGTTGTACAGTTATTTTAGGAAGGACCGGCTAAATATCCAGTTGGATTTATGACATCATCCAAAGATAAAATTCTTTTCTTATTATTCCTCTTCCACGTCTGTTATGCATTTCTGTTTGAAGCCACCCCCACCTGTGACTTGAGCTTCTCTTTTGTTAAATATAAGTTTTTGTTTTACTTTGAATTTTGCATCAAACCAAACCTAGAGGAAAAATTAGTTTTTCATTTCAAATATTTAACAATTTTTCTCACTTTTTGCCATTCTTTCCCATTTCGTATAGGTGGGCCAATGCTATTTAATTCCTTGGCCAAGTTTTCCCACTCAAATTTCATGTCTTGACTTATTGGAACACCTCTTTTAAAATGTTTTGCGAGATGCTCATTTTCCTCCATAAGCTGCACAAGTTTTTTTACTGTTTGTTTTTTTACCCTAAATAAAGTTTTTTTTTGTAGTTATTTTAAATAAAAAGAAGAAAAACATTTTTAAATTAATTTCCGCCTGGCGTTTGAAAATTCTTGAACGACAAAAATGAACAATTTTGATAGCGTTTTTGTTTTAAAAACGACTACCGCAATGGCGCAATACCAAAAATAACTGTTAAACGCCTTATGTCGTTAATTGAATGCATTCCACAAAACAAAAAACGCCATTTGGCGTTGAACTACTACCGCAATAAGGCTGATTATTTTTTCCACTTTCAATTAAATATTTATTTTATGTTAACGTCATTTTAACAAATATTTTTGTTGAATGCTAGCTTTTTTAAACTAATTCAAAAATACAATATTATTATGTATGTAGATCGAAACGTTTTTATAAGAAAATGAAATTTCAAAATATTTTAAGGATTTTCATACCAGTTATATTCTGGCAGTAAGAAAAATAATACTCATTGTAGAGCTAGTGAGGCAATATTGTGTAGTATTTTAAAAAAAGTAAAATTAGTAATTTCGTAAAGCTTAGAATAGTTGAAAGTAAATAAGTTATAGAGAAAGATGTCAACAGAACCCACAAAACTAATTTTAAACTGTAATAAATTGGTTGAATGACTATGAAGAATTGAATGATTTTTAAAATAATTTCATAACCAAAAATTTAATGTTGATCGGTGATTTTAATGCCAGAATTGGGTAATCTCAAAATTCATGCATGGAAGATTTGAATACTCAAACGGATTTATTTTCAACCTCTAAGGATGAAATACTAAATAGAAACAGGAGAATGTTGATCGAAAAACTTCAAAATTGTGGGTTTTGAATAGTGTAGTGGACAAGTAAAGTATGATTCTTGTGGTGAACTGACCTTTGTGGGTGGACAGGGAAATTCGGTGATCGGGAAATGGTGATTGGCTTCAGCCTATTGGTGATTTTGAAGTATCATTTACCAATCTTAGTGAATGCAAACGTTTATCCAAAAACACCTCGTGTAAGCTCAGAAAAAATTTCTAGACTCAAATAGATACTCATCTGCTTTCCGTATCAGTAGTCACAAATAGCTGCAACCTGTATGTAAATGGTTTGATTCCGAATGTATGAGGCTCAGGAATAAAAAATGTTTCCTATTTCCGAACCTTGTTGAAATTTTTAAAATGACTTGAGCTCTTTTCATTATGATTCTCCCGATACAGCCGACACATTTTGCTTGACTCTACAATAGTTTTTGAATAATTGGAACTTGATCTTTTTGAAATGAAAAATAATAAGTCCCCAGGAAGTGATCGTATTTCCGTTGAGTTTCTTAAAAACTCATCTTAAGAATACAAACAATATCTTCTTTCTTTTTATAACACTTTATACGATAGCTCTTGCATTCCCCTAAGTTTTGATAAAGCCAATATATTTTCAATATTTAAGAAAGGTGATGCTAACTTACATTAGATGCTAACTTACGATAGACTTTTTAGTTGGGTAGAATTTAAGTATTTTTCAAGCTAGTTTTCGTGAGGGCTTCTTTATGTTGTTGACTTGGTTATGTTGGCGGAAAACCCCTATTCCGTTAAAACTTGCTTGGTCTACGGTGTTCAAGTATTATGTCAAAACTACTTCAAACAAAAAGTCTTTATCTATTTCAATTTTTTCTTTTTTTTTTGCCTTTTGTAGAAAATTGTCTGTAGATGGTATCTATATAAAAAAATCATATTCGAACAAACCATTCTTTACAAATAACAAAAATTTTAATCGATTCATAAAAACGAAATTATATTCCCATTATCATTAATTTAGCTTTAAACATTGTTTTTCTTGGAGTTTTAATACAAAAAGTGAGTGTGTTTGCAATAAACCCTTGTGTAATGTTTCATTAAAGTCGTTCAGAAATAATTTACATTTTTCTAATGTAAGTCTATATTCTATCAGTCTTATTTAATAAACAGTGATGAATAGTTATGCAGTGTATATGGATTTATGTAGGCTCTATTCAACGTTGCATAAATTCGTATCTATTTATTAAACATTTTGCTATAAATTATAGTTTTGCAGTTCTTATGTCAAAAAGTACCATAATGGAAAATATATTCCATTAAGATATCATTATAAAATCAGCTGTATCTTCTTTTTACAATTAAATAAACAATAATACAGAAAATCGAATCGAAAGCGAAAAGGATAAGCACTGAAAATTGGGATTCGTCCGATAACTTTAAGACCTACGGGGATGTGGCCACCTCTAAGGTCGCTGATGAGGCCAATTTCATTATTTTTAAACTTCTCATATAGAGTCATTTTTATCGGTCCGATTTGTCAAATTGGAATTTTTGGCAAATCGGGACGTTTTATGGTACCTAGAATCTAAACCGGAAGAACTTTTATAAAAATTTATCGAGCGGTTTTTACACAACATCAATTTAAAAAAAGTGAAAATTTTAGTTGATCGTAAATATTTCAGGAACGGGTAATCCTATTGACTTCAAATTATTTTTTTGTTTGTTTTTGTTTAGATTGTATTGTGATACAGGTTTGGTATAAATTTGGAAAAAGTTCAACATACTATTATTAAAAAAAAAAAATTGTCGCGCAAATATACAATGAAGGAAAAATTATATCATCTCCGGAACAATTTTTTACAAAAATTTTTTTAAAAAATTCACAAAATTAACCAAAAGTTGGTAAAAGTTGAATATCTCGAGAATGGGCAATGATTTTGACTTTAAATTTACATATTTAAGTTAATACAAAATACAATTATTAAGTCTGTTCCAAGTGTTTTGTGCACAGAAATTCACAGCTCACATTTTTTTAAGGAGTGGGGATAAAATTCTCTCGGTTATAGAGAAACTGTGCACAGCGAAGTGGAACGACAACGACAACAAAAAATCATTTCAAAAAATTTGATTCGAAAGTTTCTAATTGTTTAAAATAAATTTAAAAAAAAAATTGATTTGTTAAAATTGTTACTAAAAGAGTGCTCAAGAGATTCTGACGACTCGATTTGGAGCTCAATACTGGTGTTTTTATAATGAAAATTAGAATTTAAAATTCAATTAAAAAAAATCGTTTATTTTAACGGCAAAACTCAAATGTCAAATGCTGTTCTTCAAATTTGACAGTCTTCAATTTTCTGTGCACAAAAATTTTATGGGTTCAAATTCACAGGGTGGGGAAATTTTTTGCTCTCTCAAGAGCCCTCTCTTCTGTGAAAAACTACGAAAAATGTGTAACTTGGAACAGCTTTTCACAGTTTTTCGGTGATTTTCGGCGAATTTTACACACTTGGAACAGACCTATTATTAATATATGTAACAATTTTGACAAACATCGAATTGACAGTTTTTTACAGGAAATAAAAACATAAACAAAAATTTACCATAAATAAAAACGAACAAAAAAATCTAAAAAAAGTTGGTAAAGTTTGTCAATTAAATTATTATCAATCAACATAAAAAGTAAATCGATTAATATCTTTTTTCAAAAGATTATTTCGGTTACCTAGCTCGACTCCAACTTACGCAATTCACGTTGAGTCTAGAATTGCACCAATTTATGTTAAAAATTTGAAATTTAATGCAAATTTTCTTACATGAGTAATGAGAAAAACAAATTCCAATTCTCATAACACTGTTATAAAGGTTCTTTTACGCACAGATGTATCTCCTTTTAAGGAATGTAATTAAGTTGCCCGGCTGCAAAATGTGTCTTTAGATCTTACAGAATTTAACATACATAAGATCATTTGCAAGAAATCTTTTCTAATGTTACCTCGAAAGTTGATGAAAATATAATATACATATATTCAACATCTAAATAGAGCATCATCATCGACATCAAGAGAAATCTATAGAAATCTTAACCATTCCTTAAATGTTAATGCCTTAAATTATTTCAATCTTGGACCTTTTGCGAGGGCTATTAGTACAATCTTCAGAGCAAGAGTTGAAATACCAAATTGGAACTGCATTCCGCATCAGTCAGATCTCTTACTCCCTATTCTTTGCAATTACTGTCATAGAAATGAACGCGACCATATTTACCATTTCATAGCTATTTGTCCGATACTACAAGAATTTCGAAGGCTTTACTATGAATTTTTTTTTATTTATTAAATGGATCCGTGGGATGGACAAATCGCTTCATGTTTTGCGAACATGATGCCTTCAATAGCTTCAGATCAAGTTTAAAAAGTGCTTGGTTCAATAAATCATCTCCTTCCAGATTGTTTCAGAACATAGAGAGCCTTTTAGCAAACAAACACGATTCTCTTCACCAGCTTTGATGAAACTGGTTCCATTTATTTGTTTGCTCAAGAGCTTCTTTTGGCTACACATCTAGCTTTGTATCTCTCAACGGTTCCAGAATCGTTAAAATTCGTTTCACTGTCACTGCTTCTTCGAATGTTGGTAAAATTGACACATCTGCTGATATACCAGCTTAGCTTCATCCTTAATTCTTGCCTCCAGCAAACTTTATAATTTTTTCAGGATGCCTCTTCTTCCATTTCTTTTAAAAGTGGATCTTCCTGGGCCCCTCTTAAGTTTAACAAGTTGCTGTAATGTAATGTTAACTTTCAAATCGAAAAATTCTTTCGAAACTGAATGTCGAACACTGTTCGATTGTTCAATGAATCTGACACGCTAAGCACATCAAATTAAAAAAATGAAAAACAATTTTTAAATTAAGCTGAAAATACTAGTATTATTGTGAAAAAGCGTTGTGGCATTTTTTTGAGATAGAGATATATGTACATACATAAACTATATTTATTTTTCACTCGGCCACCGCACTATTTTGGATTGTAGTACTTTATTAATACTAATACAGAGAAAATGTGGTATAAAAATATTTATTCCTGATGATCCTGATCAGAATAATTAGATAAACTTATGAAATTATTGCATTGTCACCGGTTCTTGATATCTGTACAAAGTTTAAATTAATTCTGTTCCTGTAAAGTGCCTCAAAATCGAGTCTAAAGGAGTCGGTTAAATATAAAATGTATGCATGTACATTTGTACATATGTATATCTACATACAATTGAAGCTAACATAATCGTGTTAAAAATAAAATGTCCACACTATTCAGGCAAAAGTTTTAAAAGAAGTCCGTATACCTATTCTATTCTATACCATTTTCTTACATACATACATGCGGGCGATCACAAATCAACTACATAAGACCCTGGAGATAGAATACAGTATGTACATATGTAATATGTAAACACTACACATACCCTATAGCAACAACGGCTAGCTCAAAAATGTTCTCGGTTCAACCAAAGATGTTACTAACACCAGGGCCGGCCCTAGCTAAAATTGCGCTCTGTGCAAGATTTTTAGAAAGCGCCCTTTTTATGTTTGCGAAAATACATATAATATACATACATACACATACTAATACACATATTAAGTCCTTTCCACATTACCCCGGAGGTAGACTTTCAATGCGTTTTTTTTTATTGAGGTAGGCCTAATCCTCACTAACAAAAAAATACTTGTATGTATGAGTATCTGATATGTACTATGTAATTTAACGTAATAACGAAAATTTAGGGTCACCCAAATCTTCATTTGAAACAATATCAGAAACCTCTTCTTCTGACACCACTGCACTCCCTACCAGAACCTCATCGATACGAAATTTAGTAAAATGTATGCTTTGTTTTCGGCTTCAACAAGCTTTTTTCTGAATTCTGCCCCCGAAGGCTTTTCTTTGTCCATATTGGAAAAAAAAACAACACAAAAATTTAATAGTAAATAGGTAGTTACTAAACACTTTCACAAGCCGTCACTTGACTTTCAAATCTGATTTTATTTAAATAATCGTAAGCGAAAAAAAGTTTTAAAAAATCTGCACCAGACCAGAGTACAAAGAATTTTAACTGAAAAAATATTCAATAGAAGAAGAAAAGGAAAAAAAGGCGACTGTAAAACCCACACGCATTTTTTATCGCTTCTATGTTCTATAATGTGTAAAAACACCCGAACATTGCAATCCTTTAACTATCCGTTCGCCGCTACCGTCTTACAGTGTGACGTTTAGCTCGTTTAGGGGAATTAAATTAATAGCGCTTACAAGTTTAACCTTTTCTTTAAGTTTATAACATCCCATCCATCAACATAATGTATATAATTAACCACTAATTTTATTTTATTTTATTTTCAATTCTCTGATATTGTATCTAATGAATTTATTTCATTAATAAAAAAATAATTATTCAAAAATAATACGGAAATTGTCACACTGTACGCCGTGGTAATTGGAATAGAATGTAAGTTTTGGGACCCAGTGTGCAGGAACAAAACTCGCACTGATGAGTTGATGTGGATGAGTGTGGACTGTGTGTGTGCCTGTGGACAGTGGCCTATGGAATACACAATACACATTTGTGCAAAGTAAAAACCTGCACCTACTGGCGCATACAATTTTGTTCGAATCAGTTTTTGTTTTTGTCTTTTCTTAGAACGTAAGTCTTGGGACCCAGTGTGCAGGAAAAATACTCGCACTGATGAGTTGGTTTGGTGTGGATGAGTGTGGACTGTGTGTGTGCCTGTGGACTGTGGCCTATGGAATACACAATACACATTTGTGCAAAGTAAAAACCTGCACCTACTGGCGCATACAATTTTGTTCGAATCAGTTTTTGTTTTTGTCTTTTCTTAGAATGTAAGTCTTGGGACCCAGTGTGCAGGAAAAATACTCGCACTGATGAGTTGGTGTGGATGCGTGTATTAGGATTCTTCTTTTTTTTTTTTGTGTTGTGCGAGTATGAGAATGGTGTGAACTGTGGAATACACATTTGTGCAAAGTAAAAACCTGCACCTTATGGTTTTCTTTGTTCCCGAGAATGCGCCTCCGGAATGCTGCGCCCTGTGCACTTGCACATCCTGCACATATGGTGGGTCCGGCCCTGACTAACACCAACAAGTGAGAAGAGTGTTGTTTACGAAATGAACTGTAGAGACTGCATCAAAAAATATATTGGCCAGACGAAACGGGGTATAAAAAAACATCAGCTGCACCAATCGTTCATCAGACCATTTTTTCTAATTGCTTTGCTACCCATGTCTTCGAGTACCTAATGCGAGATGCAACCACAACAAAACACAACCACCGCATTGGCCCTTAGTAGACATGAGTTTGAGAGCGTGGACAACGAAAGAAAGCTTGATTTCATTCTCTTTTAATTTTCAAAGTAGCTTTTTGTTAACAATTTATTTTTTGTTTTTTGATACCATATGTGAGTACAAGTTAATGTGCTCAGGTTATAGAACACTACTTTTTAGCAAAATTTGTAAAACTTTTTCACATTACTACTTATCTTCAGTTATATATTATTATTTATTATGTTGATTTTGATATTTTTTTATAATTTGTAGATGAACCAACTATATTTTATGCATCTAGGTAGGTACCTACATATCTCAAGTTTTTTTTCTGATCATGACCCGCTTATCTCCCCACCCCGACTTATTTTACAAATATCAATGAAAATGTAGTCTTCTACTCCAAAATAACATTTTATTTTATCTAAGACCATCCGACTGTTGAGGAACTGCCTTTAGTTAACATTTGGTTGTCGTTAATCAAAAGAGCTGATATCGTAGTGACTGTTTTGTTAACCAATTTTTTGTTTTCATTTGTTTCCTTGTAAATTAACGAAGTTCAATAATAAAAAATTATGTCAAAAATAAATGCTAAAAGTATAATCTCGGATCAACTTAGTAATTGGTTCTCTACATCAATAATTGCATTTAGTGTATTAATTTTTGTATTAATTTACAAAAAAAAAAGAGAAAAAATTGTGAAATTGATTGAAAAGATCCCAGGTCCAGCTTCACTCCCTTTGCTGGGAAATGCAGTGGAGATGAATGTCGACCACGATGGTAAGAAAGATAAGTATGACTGTGTGGTAAAATAACTATGAAAATTTTATTTTACTTAACTGGCGACTTGTATTATAATATAATATAATTTAATTTAATTGGCACGAGTACGATAACTTTGGCGACAAGAAAAATAACGGATTTTGGTAGAGGGGCTCAATACAAGCATTTTTTACTATGGGAGGGGGGGTCTATCTCCCCCCGTTTAGGCGGTAGGGACAATTTAAAATAAAAATGCTTTGAACGAACAAAGAGTTGTCAAAAAATAATAGTAATACTTACGATTAAGTGTGATACATTTTTTTAAAGCGTATAAATCAAGTTCATAGTTTTCGAGAAAACTAATTTTAAAACCAAAATTTGCCCAAAAAATAGCTTTAAAATAATTTTGAAGAGTAATTTTTCAAATTTTTAAGTGTGATACATTTTTTTAAAGCGTATAAATCAAGTGAAAAAAGTTCATAGTTTTCGAGAAAACTAATTTTAAAACCAAAATTTGCCCAAAAAATAGCTTTAAAATAATTTTGATTCACAATCTGTTGCTCTAATTAGTTCTTAATCAAAAACTGAAAAGTTTATGAAATTATGTCTAATAATTTGCGAGAAAATTGAAAATTACTAAAATTACTTTTTAGGAGATTTTTGTTTTTTTTTTCTTACTTACGTACATAAATACTTGAAATTTGAAAATATATTAATGGTAGCTCCCAGTATTATAGTGTATAAACAGTAAGGAATGTAAGGGGGGGGCATGCTGCCCCCCTGCAACCCCCCTGCTTGCATACTATAGGAATTGGGGTAGGTGCGAGGTGGGTGTATCAAAAGATACTTTATTATTTAAGGAATCTGGATTCAAATTGACTCAGAATTAATCTCTACTCATATATTATGTTGGTATAAGATACCTATTTATTTTGGAGAGTTCCCCAATTTCATCCAATTTGAAAAAGTTTTAAATAGAACAGGCTTTTCGGGAAAATAACTCAGAGCAATATAGAACAACTTTCCGATACTTCGCTAGGGCTAGTTATCTTAATCCTAAAATCGAGTATAATTTCTGTGTACCTACACTTGGATGTTATTATTTTCTTACAATAAACCCTAGTCAACGCCAGCACGATCTGTGTACTGGAGCGTAGCAGAATCCCATAAAAGTAAGTTGTTACCCAGCATTACAGTGAAATAAATAGTGTGGTATGTAAGGGGGGGAGGGGGCATGGTGCCCCCCTGCAACCCCCCTGCTTGCACACTACAGGGTAGGTGTGGGGCTGGGAGTACGCAAAGTTTCTTTTGAATTCAACTAAGCTGTATTAGAAAAATTAATTTATCCAATAATGTATTTTCATCAAATAAAATTAATTAAGTTAAAATATTTATTTTCTTAATTTCTAATTTTCTCGAAAACTATTTTACATAAATTCATATAGTTTTCAGTTTTTGATTAACAATAAATTAGAGCAACGGATTGCAAATCAAAAAATGTTTATATTTTATTAAAAATTTGAAAAATTACACTTTAAAGCTATTTTTTAGCTTTTTTTGGATAAATTTTTATTTTAAAATTAATTTTTCGAAAACTATAAATTTTTTTCACTTGATTTAAAAATAGGCAGATAGAATAGAGTATACTCTTTAAAAAAATGTATTATACTTAATTGTAACTATTACCGTTATTTTTTGACAACTCTTTGTTCGTTCAAAGCATTTTTATTTTAAATTGCCCCTACCGCCTAAACGGGGGTAGAAAGAGCCCCCTCCCATTGTAAAAAATGCTTATTTTGAACGCCTCTACGAGATTACGTTATTAAATCTTAATTTAATTTAATTTAATTTAATTTAATTTAATTTAATTTAATTTAATTTAATTTAATTTAATTTAATTTAATTTAATTTAATTTAATTTAATTTAATTTAATTTAATTTAATTTAATTTAATTTAATTTAATTTAATTTAATTTAATTTAATTTAATTTAATTTAATTTAATTTAATTTAATTTAATTTAATTTAATTTAATTTAATTTAATTTAATTTAATTTAATTTAATTTAATTTAATTTAATTTAATTTAATTTAATTTAATTTAATTTAATTTAATTTAATTTAATTTAATTTAATTTAATTTAATTTAATTTAATTTAATTTAATTTAATTTAATTTAATTTAATTTAATTTAATTTAATTTAATTTAATTTAATTTAATTTAATTTAATTTAATTTAATTTAATTTAATTTAATTTAATTTAATTTAATTTAATTTAATTTAATTTAATTTAATTTAATTTAATTTAATTTAATTTAATTTAATTTAATTTAATTTAATTTAATTTAATTTAATTTAATTTAATTTAATTTAATTTAATTTAATTTAATTTAATTTAATTTAATTTAATTTAATTTAATTTAATTTAATTTAATTTAATTTAATTTAATTTAATTTAATTTAATTTAATTTAATTTAATTTAATTTAATTTAATTTAATTTAATTTAATTTAATTTAATTTAATTTAATTTAATTTAATTTAATTTAATTTAATTTAATTTAATTTAATTTAATTTAATTTAATTTAATTTAATTTAATTTAATTTAATTTAATTTAATTTAATTTAATTTAATTTAATTTAATTTAATTTAATTTAATTTAATTTAATTTAATTTAATTTAATTTAATTTAATTTAATTTAATTTAATTTAATTTAATTTAATTTAATTTAATTTAATTTAATTTAATTTAATTTAATTTAATTTAATTTAATTTAATTTAATTTAATTTAATTTAATTTAATTTAATTTAATTTAATTTAATTTAATTTAATTTAATTTAATTTAATTTAATTTAATTTAATTTAATTTAATTTAATTTAATTTAATTTAATTTAATTTAATTTAATTTAATTTAATTTAATTTAATTTAATTTAATTTAATTTAATTTAATTTAATTTAATTTAATTTAATTTAATTTAATTTAATTTAATTTAATTTAATTTAATTTAATTTAATTTAATTTAATTTAATTTAATTTAATTTAATTTAATTTAATTTAATTTAATTTAATTTAATTTAATTTAATTTAATTTAATTTAATTTAATTTAATTTAATTTAATTTAATTTAATTTAATTTAATTTAATTTAATTTAATTTAATTTAATTTAATTTAATTTAATTTAATTTAATTTAATTTAATTTAATTTAATTTAATTTAATTTAATTTAATTTAATTTAATTTAATTTAATTTAATTTAATTTAATTTAATTTAATTTAATTTAATTTAATTTAATTTAATTTAATTTAATTTAATTTAATTTAATTTAATTTAATTTAATTTAATTTAATTTAATTTAATTTAATTTAATTTAATTTAATTTAATTTAATTTAATTTAATTTAATTTAATTTAATTTAATTTAATTTAATTTAATTTAATTTAATTTAATTTAATTTAATTTAATTTAATTTAATTTAATTTAATTTAATTTAATTTAATTTAATTTTATTTAATTTAATTTAATTTAATTTAATTTAATTTAATTTAATTTAATTTAATTTAATTTAATTTAATTTAATTTAATTTAATTTAATTTAATTTAATTTAATTTAATTTAATTTAATTTAATTTAATTTAATTTAATTTAATTTAATTTAATTTAATTTAATTTAATTTAATTTAATTTAATTTAATTTAATTTAATTTAATTTAATTTAATTTAATTTAATTTAATTTAATTTAATTTAATTTAATTTAATTTAATTTAATTTAATTTAATTTAATTTAATTTAATTTAATTTAATTTAATTTAATTTAATTTAATTTAATTTAATTTAATTTAATTTAATTTAATTTAATTTAATTTAATTTAATTTAATTTAATTTAATTTAATTTAATTTAATTTAATTTAATTTAATTTAATTTAATTTAATTTAATTTAATTTAATTTAATTTAATTTAATTTAATTTAATTTAATTTAATTTAATTTAATTTAATTTAATTTAATTTGATTTAATTTAATTTAATTTAATTTAATTTAATTTAATTTAATTTAATTTAATTTAATTTAATTTAATTTAATTTAATTTTTTTTTCATTTTTCTCTCACTAATTAAAGATTATGTTCATTGTGATAGCTAGCGTGTAACCGAAGTACGTTAAACTTCTTTTTACTTTATTTCTCTGGTTTTTCTGATCATGACCTGCTTAATACCCCACTCCTATTCTTCTTAAAAAAAATATCAATGACAGCACTATTGTAAACACCAAAATAGCAGTTAATTTTTCTAAAACCATCTGAATGTAAAGGAACTGCTTTTAGTTGATTTTTGTTCATGAATTAAGAAGCACTATACTAGTGCTAGCCTAGTCGTCGTGGCTTTTTAATTAAACAATTTCTTGTTTTAATAAAGTTAATTGTGAAGAATAATGTCAAAAATGAATGCTCATAGTGTTATCTCCGATCAACTTTGCAACTATTTCTACACGTCAATAATTGCTTTTAGTATATTACTTATTGTATTAGTTTACAAAACAAGAAGGGACAAAATTGTGAAATTAATTGATAAAATCCCAGGTCCAGCTTCACTGCCTTTGTTGGGAAATGCAGTGGAGATGAATGTAGACCACGATGGTAAGAAAATTAAGTTTGAGTGTAGAAAATAACATTGAAAATTTTGTTTGTTATTGTACTAGACTGGTATTTTTACTCTTGTATTCATTTAAAGCTTTCATGTATTTTAATATATTTGTACGTTTACTTTTCAAGAAACCTAACATAAGTCAAGGTCAATCAAAAATTAATTTTGATGAGTCTAAAATTTAATCTTGGATTCGTTATAACCTTAACATTTTGGCTTTTGTGAATATTAATTAATGATTTAATATTAATACATAAATAAAACTTTAAACACATGCGAGAGATACCTGTTCTTAAACTAAATAATAAGGTAGCAACTTGTTTTTGAACAACAACAACAAAGTTTTTTTTGTCCAAGGAAAGCTAAAAAAAAGTTAATTTATGACCAGCTCTTTAATAAATAAATGAATACATGAATACTTTTTTATTCTCTTCTGATTTTTGTCCATGGTTTACAACTTAATATATAACACAGGTCAACAAAAAACTATTGTTTCTGTTTTCAGATGGCGATTTTCTCAATCTTTGTACTGTTTTTTTTTTTTTTTTCCCTGTTACAATGGCAAGCGAATATTTGGAGAAAAACTAGTTTAATGTTTTTCTTGTAATATGTTATTATAATGAGAGCACGCAAACAATTTCAGTTGTTTTATGGTGTTATGTGTTCAAAAATCTTTAAAATATTATAGGCCGTGATTTTTAAAGGTCTAAGGAACTGAAAAATAAAAAAAAAATCGATTTCTTAAAAATTGTAACCTGTAATATTAGATACTATACGAATTTGAATGTAGGAGGAACAAGAAAATCATATTAAGAACCCAGAAACAAAAAGTGTGTTGACTTGTGTTATTTATAAAATTATTTCGTTAATCTTAAAATATTTTAATATATCTTTTATTGATAAGATAAGATGGTCAAATGAAATGCAGATTTGTATAGAAGAAAAAATCAAAAATTTTTGGGCTATTTTCAACATCGTGATTTCCTCCTACCTTTCCGAAACCATATTTCGGTGTACACTCAGCTCAGCATACATACATAATCCTGCTAATTAAAACATTAAACAGATAATATGTTGAATCACCTAAGAATTTGGAATTTATGTTTTGATTCCTTAATTTGTATTTGTATGTATATGTACATGTACAAGTACATGTTACATGAGCCCTTGCTTTTAAAAATAGAAGAAGTCGATTTTTTTTAAGTTTCGAGATATTTGCTTTTTTAAGTATTTAAACATACAGGTAAACATTACAGACTTCAGAAGATAAATTTTCGGGTCTTAAAATGTTCAATTCAATTTATTAAAATACTCAAAAACAGTTAACGACCTATTTTGCATAAGGAAATGATTAAACTTTAATTAGATTTCCTTAAGAAAAACTTCTTTTTTTAATCTGTTTATGTGTACATTTTGTATCTATTATGTCAGGTAAAAGAATCAGGGTAAATAGGTGCATAAGAAGGCATAGAGAAAAGCCACCTATCTATGGTTCTGCGGCGGACGTGGTAGATAAGCGATACAGCCCTCAACTATCTAAATTGAGGAGAGTATCCGGAGGAATAAATCCACTTAAAATCGCATTCTCATAGTACTGAGCTTTTGGGTAATAGGCCCCAAAAATTAAACTGTTATTCGAAGACATCGCTCTTGCAATGTGACCCCGAATCAGCTTAATACAGAAGTTATCTATTTTGTTTATGTTGGCTCTATTGTATAGAATCTGGTTGGTATAGTAATTTTTGTACTTCGACTCTGGTATTCTGTGCAATCTAATCAGCATTTAAGGCACTGCCTATTAAACCTACGAATCTTTTCCATTGGAGATGCGACAACGTTGAACCATACTGGGCAATCATTGGCCGAATAAGGGCCATGAAGCAAATCACTTTACGGCTGCTATAAAAAAGCCGTTTGGTCAGCGCACACTTATATGTATGTCTATATACAGGTACTGATCTAACAAGATGCCAAGGCACTTTACTACACTTTTCTTCGCCAGTGGTTATCGGTCTGGTCCTACGATCACTACATGCTTCCACTTATTTCTCGTATTAATTGAGTTTCTAGACAATGGACTCCTGAACAGAATAGTTTCCGATTTCGGGAAGTTGATTTTCAACATCCAGTCATCACAATGTCGCTGAATCTTGTCGAAGTCACGCTGCAAAAACATTCTAATGACCTTGACTATAGGGGCCATTCTGTACCTATTAGGTCATCTGCGTTCGAACTTACCTGAGTAAGGCTTCCTATCACATCGCTGGTGTTAATGCTGAAAAGAATCGGGATCCTTTTTTATATCGAATATTGACAGTAAACTTTATACCATTGAGCTGTCATAAAGCATTTACAACAGGGGCTTATTTATAGCAAGTGCGGCTAGCTTATGATAAAGACCTTCTAAACATACAATGCCGAAGGCCTTCCCTAAGTCAACCAAATAGGCATCCGTATACTGTTCTTTAAATTTGTTCCATTGGATATCAGATACAGGCTTAAATGCGACAGGAATGATGTCATGTCACGCCGTAAAGCCGAACTGATTATCCGGTATGATATTGTTGTCCTCAGCCCACTGGGATAGAGCTCTATAAATAATTTTCCCAAATACCTTACTGATACTTGGAAGAAGACTTATCGACCGGAGATTCACCGGATTCGAGGAGTCCTTTTTTCGAGAGAAGATGTACCACAGCTGTCTTCCAACGAACTGGATAATATGATAATACTCGTATATTGACGTCTGATGACTTTTGTTTTACTTTCTTGAATCGAAGATGAGCTGGAGCTCTACCTTTGAAACTAACTGGGATTTTGCCCCATTTCGCCGGTGATTGTGGCGTTTGCCAAGTGATCTTCATTGATACCGGTGAAGTCAAGAAAACTGCACCATTGCCACGTTTTTATCCAGTATATATCAATAATATGTGCTGGCTTATGTTTCTACTTTAAAATGGCATGGAGATCGTTTCTATTTTGTGCTTTAAGATTTGGAAGCTCTATGAAAACTCCCCATTCCATATTGATTTTAAATTCCTATTTTTTCAATAGTAATTTCTTAGTAATAGCTTATTACGCATATCGAGAAAAAACAAAATTTATCTCTACAATCTTAATCTCTGCAAAGAAACTTTCTAACGGCCGCGTACTTATCTATTAGTGATTATAACCCGCAACTGTTTTTTTAAACCCCTTTATATTGAAAGTATTATTTTTGCTAATGAGTCTATTTTGAACTGTTTCTTGTTCTCAAGTTAAAATCATTTTGAAACATGTTACTTGATTGATAACTAAACAATAGGTATGAACAATTCGCATCAATTTCTTTAAGATAAATATAATAAAACTCACTTGTGAATAAAATTGTTTTGTCTGTCGTTTCACTTTTCTTCATGTATTTAATGTTTTTAGTAAATACACATTTCTCCATTTTTTTTTAGATAAGTTTGCTTTATTAATGTATTTCAAGCTTGTCTCCGTGTCATTACTTTATTATCATTTGTTTTCTAAATATACTTTTAAGAAAAAGCCCTAGTAAGTTGCCATTAAAAATTATTCCGTTCCAATTCGAATGCAGTTTTGTTTGTGACAGCTGTAAAAATAACGATTAGAACATTATTTTCGCGAAAACACAAGGTGGAGACTTTTTATGCCTGCTCGGAAACTTAAGTATCGTTGAATTTGTTTTTTTCATATGGTTTTCGGTGAAAATTGCACTTTGCTAAGCACACCTGAAAGGCAAACGTATTAGTTTTGCACGCGAATAGCGTACTGACCGGAATAAAACCTTAATGTTATTAAGATATCAGGAAAATAAAAAAATGTTCAGCCATGGCCCATGGTTGGGATTGTAACCACGCTTGTATGTAGTCTCTCTGGACAAAAAAGACTAGTTAGTTAACCCACATGGCCACCACACTATTTTAAAATGCAGCATTCTTATGTGAGTGGATTCCACTGCATTATCTGACCCGCAATGCAATCATTATTTTTTTGAAACGCGATTATAATCCACTGGTATCGATGGGTTCGTGATCTCTTCGCCTATATAAGTCCTGGCTATTGTTATTGTTATTTTCCAGGGCCTGCATCCATATAGCAGAACTGGTTCGACATTAGAGTTAAAAAGTTGTGGCTTTGTGTTTAAGCTGAGAGATTTGTTCCTCTAAATATTGAATAACATTCCGAACGCAGCCTTTCCTTTTCCGATGCGGGTGGTGATGTCCTGTATTGATTTTTAGTCAAGATGTTTGAGGTAAGTTGTGAGAGTCCATCTTATTCCTCTGCTTCCTGTCAAAGCCATCCGCGTTACATCCCTTATCGCCAATAAAAACAGGGTTGTGACAGTAAGCAGCCCTTTCTGACCCCACTTTCTTCTGACAACCTACCTCCGTGTAAGACGTTAATTCAATGAAGGTGAAGTGGAGATCGATATTCAACGATTAATATCCTCAAGGTATTGATGTGATCAATGCTCGAGTAAGCGAAGTAATAAATTTGATTGGAAGAAGCTTGCCTGTCCTTCGACACTCAGCTTATTTTGTGGCATGTCTTATCTTCAAACATGGTGCCGTCAATGACAAGACGGTAAGTGTTGAAGAAATCCACAAACATCTCACCATTATCATTGCAACCTTAGCCTTCAAGTCTCCCAATTCGTTATGATGTCTCCGCGTGGGATGTTGTTGTAAGCGGCTCTTAGCCGATTGTAGAAGTCCTCTTTCTCTTAGTCTATACTAAGGTTTAGTAGATTTCGCTATTCTATTTCTGAAAGACAATAATAAAAAAAAATGGCTTAGAAAATTCGAATTAATAATAAAACAAATATTATTTCTTATTTATTTTACAGAACTTTTTATGCGAATGACTGGAGCCCAAAAGTTATGGGGAAATCGTCTTGGAATCAACAGAGCCTGGCAGGGAGTTACTCCATATGTTATGCTGTTTCACCCAGAAACTGTAGAGGTATTATATATTGTTACAAATATTAAGACTTGAAATCCTTTCTAAAAAAAATCACTTTCTTACTAATAGTACAGAAATGGTGAACTTGTTTTCCAAAATGAAAATCTGTCGATATTCTTGTTTCTTGTTTTATTTTATGTTGAAACTAGCTAATTCCCACCCGCTTCGCTGTGTGCATTTATGAAGAAAAAAAATTGAACCTGGGTAAAAACAATTTAAATTGAATTTCGTCTCACCCCAATTTTAAGCCATGTAATACACTCCAGAGTGATAATAAAACTCAGAAAATTCAAATTTAATGGAAAGCTAAATTTTTAAATAAGTTTTCCGGTTCAAAAACAAAAAAATACGGTTTACGGAAAACAGGGAAATTCGATATTAATTTCAATTACTTCCAACGATTGGTCATGGCAAAAGAGAAAAGGAAAGTGAATCCGCTTTAATTGGAAGATCAGTTGTAATAATTAGAACCCGTGGGATAAGGTTCTTTTCTACTTTGAATATTCCATTGATAATTGTCTCCTGTCCTGAATCACATTGTTTTCAACAGTTTCTTGAATGACATTTTCAATTTCGTATAATTAAGATTTCAGATAATTTTTGCTCATTTCATATGGCGTATGTTGTGTGCGATGTACGACTATTCCGAGTAGGTGTAATAATACACAAAAATCGAACACTTGCAGCAAAAATCAACACATTTTATCAATAAAAAATGACAATGCGGAAAGAACACCCACAAATTGAACACAACCTATGTATATCTATCAAATTTTGGCATTGATCGTACCCCAACGCCATCTATTATTTATCTTTCTGATTTCTTCACGCAAAATGCATACAAAACAATTTTATTTTTCATACAAAAATCAACTTTAATTTCCTGACTTGTTGGGAATGTTTTCTTTCATAAAAACCTTCTCATGACTAACAGATCGAAAACAGATTATACTGAAAAATATTATTGTTGCTTTTTCGATTTTTCGGAAATTATAGTGATGAAATGCCATTCAGATGTTTGTCCATAATTGAAATTAAGAAATTAAAAAGAATAAAAATGCTTTTTTCAATTTTGTCCCATTTTAGATTTTAATGATTTAAATCTATTCTAAGAAGAAGGAAAGTATACAAAAACTTAAAGATAATAAAAATCTATCGAAATTCACCCCTTTCGTTAAAAAATCCGAAAAGATTCAAATGTACGAATACGAATGAGAGTTTCAATTTTGATGCATCTTGTTAAATGATTTTTTGTCATTTTTAGGATTACCAATATTTATTTCAAATAACTGCATGTCTATTTTGTTTAAAATTTATTTGTTTCCTTCTTGGGAGCAAATAAATGCAAGTAGTACAAGGTGTACGAATATGACTAAGAGTGACTGTATGGACTTTCATTTTGTAAAGAATTGTTTTCGAATACCATTTTTTATTATATTATTTATTTTGTATTCACTACAAAATGCCAAAAACAAAATTGAAATCGCTAAATAAATTCGCGCGTTAGGCGGCCACACACATATTATTTAAACAACAAAATCCTTAAGTGGTCCTAAATATATTTGAGGTTTCACATCGGTATATTGAAAACACTCACTTTTTTGTGTTATAACTCAAAATCACTTCACGTTTAAAAATTTAAATTGAAAACGATTCAGAATAAAATAAAATAATTTAAGTAAAAAAAAAAAACTAAGTTTAAAGCTAAATTAATGATAATGGGAATATATTTTCTAACACACAAAATTGAACATCTTTACTGTATACATGGAACTGTCGATTCCGAAAAATACTTGCACATTCTCGAAAACGTGTTAATACTATAATTTCAGCAAGTGCGATAATAAATGGAATTTTGGAGAATCGTGTGCTTAAAGTATCAAAATCTATTTGAAACAATGTCAAAACTGTTAAAATATGTACATATGTTCTTGACGTTGCAAAATTGCGTTTTTATGAATCGATTTAATTTTTTGCTATTTGTAGAGAATGGTGCGTTCGAATATAACTTTTTTTTACATAGAAACCATCTACAGATAATTCTCTATAAAAGGCAAAAAAATCGGTACATAAATGCGCGAGTTAGGCGGCCACACACACATTTTAGAAACTCATTTTTATATATATAGATTAAAATAGTGACTACTAATATAACTTATGTAAAAGGTGTTTTTTTAGTCATGTGGTTTTCAATCTGGCTACTACTTTTTCCTGGAGTTGGTCTTTTTGGCAGCTGTCACTTGATTTATGCTCAGTTTGGTTTGACATTTAATACATTACATTACATTTTATACTATACAGCACATAAATGTACAGAGTAGAGACACTTAACCTTGAGCAACTGAGGCTATTAAGGCGATACAACACAAGACATTAATACAAGACAGAAGGACAGAGAAGGGAAAGAACAACAGAAAGAAAGAACACATGACAACAGCACGCGGTAGGTTTCGAATGGTCATCCATCTTTCTACTAACCGCGCACATTGATGCTTGATTTCGGTGATCGATGGGAACCGAGCTTTTATCAATGACTAGGCCGTTGTCTGACATTTAATAATAAATAGACTTACTCCTGAAAAACGTTTGCAAATTGTGCAAAGCTATTATTGTGACGCATTGCACAATGCGTGTAAGAATTGAAGCTCGTCGCACGTTCGGGGAATGGACCCAAAACGGGATAGCTAAATTGTCGTATTTGAAGTGATCATAATCCACAAACCATTGTTGGGACGCCGCCCGCCCAACCGTTACATACTCAAAAAGTCACTGTTTTGGTGTTTTCTATGCGACAGGGTATCATTGGTCCATATTTTTCAAAAATAAATCCGTATAATGTTGCTTTTTCGTTCCTGAATTGGAGATTGCTGATGTGAATGACTTTTTTTTAGTGACCAGAGTTTTATTTTTTTTTGTGAAAACGGAGCAACATTTTTTATCAAAAATACAATGGAATCTTGCTTATTGAGATTCCGTTGTATTTCTGATAAAAAATATTGATCCGTCTTCACAAAAAAATAAAACTCAAGTTACTATTTTCACATAGGTTAATGCCATGTTTTATGCCTGAATACCCCACTGTGCGGCGCTTCATACCATACAGCTACTACCGAAACAAACATTTAATTAAAGGAAACTTTTGGTGAGCGCATTATGTCGCGTGATGGGTCTTGAAATTGACTTCCAAGATCGTACGATTTAACACCGCTGGATTATTTTTTATGGGGTTATTTGAAGTCGCTTGTCTACGTAGATATGCCCGAGACGGGTAACGAATTAAAAGAGAATATTCGGTGCGTTATTGTTGACATACAAGTAGTGGTTTAAAATTAGACTTCTCGGCTGGAATTTATTTTGGCCAGCCGCTGCAGTCACCATTACCTTTAAAATGTTTACATTTGAGTTAGAGCGATATCCAATATACATATAAAGTATTTTTTCCAAAAATCCCCGTTCTGATAACTCTTCTAGTTTCCGCAGAAATTCGCTGGTTCCACTTATGTACATATGTATATGAGTTTGACGTATATCACTCAATCGGTAATAGATAAAATGACACTTGTATAATGCCAATTAAATTTTAAGCTAAGAGTTGTTATTTTAGATAAAAGTTAATTCATAAATGTCATTTGTGTTTAGTTCCACGTTTCTCCTCAAAATAAATGTGATTTTATGTTAAGTGACATTAATTAACAGGCACATTTCGTTTGAAGTCATTTTTCAATACTTATTTTAATACTAAAAACAAAACCGGCACTATACCGAACTTTTTCAAAAAATCCTTTATTTCTTAAATACCTACCCATTATTTTTTTGTAATCCTAAAATGCCAATTTATGAAAAAAAGTGAAACTATATTTTGGCAAAGTAACATAAGATTTCAATCTTTTTTCGAAGAGTTTTCGACAATTTAAGTAAGTCCAAAACTTTAAACTGCTGTATTTAAAAACAATGCTTAATGCCATTGTTGTTTTCAGCGTGCGTTAATAAAGCTAAATTCTTGGCTATAACATTAAATTATATGTGTTTATTTCTTCTAAAAAATCCAACGTCTAAGAAAACATCCTTTATGTAGGTACTGAAATTATTATTATATTCTGTATCTAATTAAGCACTGAACGCTAATATGGCGGAATATGGTTATGAAATTTATAAAAAAAATATTTTTTTACTATGTGAAAATAAAGTTGAATAAAATTTTAAATAGGTATTAATCCGTGACTCATCATCTTTTCAAAAATCGGTTTTATGCAGTTATTTCAGCCGAAACATTTTTTTTTACCCAAAATCACGATCACATCTAAATTCCTTGGGAAAAATACTGTTTTAAAAGTAAAACACAACTCCAAATTAAGGCTGGGTTTCCCAGATCGGCAAACTCAAACTTCATGTAAATGACTTTATTTGTGTTAGTGCCCTTTTTTGTCATGAATTTCATGGCATCGCCATATGTGGCCAGAGGAATTTTGTTCTTGTTTGTTACTCTCTCTCTACACTCTTTTTGAACAAGAATAGAGTCGAAGAACAAAAAATGAGTATCTTTATAAGATCAATAACACGCTAAAGTGGGAAAAGTAAAGAAAAAACAACAATAATAACCAAAGAAAAGGACAGCCTGTGCTGTAGATGTACGTTTCCCTTCCATTTCAATATATTTTCTGGAAAACCGGTTCTGATCTCATTTGCATTGCAATTATTTTTGTTTTTGCCAAAGAACAATAAATCCCCTCTCTATTGCCACAAAAAACATCAAGATCAAATATAAAAAACAAAACGATCATGATCATCTGCTACGTCATCAAAGTAAAGGGTGCAAGAAGTAGGTAGATGAACCACTCACAATATTGTTCTGCATACTTCCCACCACGCGAATTGGACGTACACTTGCTCTAGTCAACTCATTGACAAAAAAAACTGGTTTGTCATTACATATTCCTCAAATTCCAATAACCGGTTTTTCTATTGCATTTTTTGTTCTTGATGCAAAAAGGAAGAAACAACCAGCAATATGTAAACCAACAACAAAAATATTTGAGAGCGGGTGGGATTTCTTTTCCAAATGAAAAACATTATCTCGAAGCGCTAATTTCGCAGTGGAATTACTGGGAACTGAAACTTCTATGTGTGCGTGTAAAAAGGAAATTTCAAAGGGAAAAACACCAATTTATACACTTTTTCAAAAATGTATTTAAAAAAAACCATCACCGCAATTAGAATTTTTGAATTGGAGACCAATAGAAAAAATACTGAAAAAAAAATAAAAAAAATAAGACAAATATGCACAAGCATTATTTTCTCTGGAAAGTTAATTGTTATTTGGGCTTTTTCAATGAACATTTAAAGGGTTAGTAATTTTTTTTTCCAAAAAGTCCATCCGTCACTCCCGAGGTAATTATTTAAGCTATTCAATAAAATAAAGAAAAAAAATATAGTTCAAAAGGCTAAATAAAGAGTGAGGGATATTTAAAAGTCCTCAAAAAAAAAACGTGTTTTGCGTTTTTTTTTAGGTTTTTTAATTTTTATTTTTATTTATTTTAAAAAAAAATTTACTCGTTATAAAAATATTTGAGACTGACTTTACAATACTTTTTGTTTGGATGAAATATGTTGTAGATTAAGGAACTTATACCTGTTCAAACACGCCAAACCCATTGAAAATTGCATCAGATTTGACTAATTTTTGCCCATAAAAAAAATTAAATAAATTAAAGTCAATCCGTCACTCCCTTAATTAACTTAATTTCTTTTGAAAACACCAAAAAAATTAAATAAAAACATTAGTTATACCAAAAATAAATGGTACATTTTAAACTACTATCAAAAAAAACACAAAATTGTAGTTTGTTTCACTCTCAGAATTACTATATTATACATTTAAAAATTATAATGATGCAGTGCAGTAGCCCTGTTTATTTGGAATGCATTAATTTTTATTTCAATCAATAAGCATTCGAAATGTAAAAGTTATCGCTTTATTTTCAACATTCCAGCCGTTTTTTTGGCTGGCCACCCACTACCCAGCCTTAAATATCATCATTATATCATCTCTAAGTAGCTCTGTAATGTTTCGTTATCGTATATACTTTGAAAGAAAGAAAGCATATGTTCCAGCCACAGGTTTGGAAGGTGCTTCAAGAATTCATTCGAGATTTTATCGGGGCCCGTTATTTTTCTGTAGTATTACCTAGTATTACGGTAACTAATACTCAACTGGATTACCACCACACATTACTTGAAGATAAACTTTCAAGGAATAATAATTCCCATTAATAAAAATAAAATGCTCGTGGAATTGTTAATTGCCCTTCACCAAAAATCCATTCAAAAATCTACTACAATAAGTTAGATCCCAGTTTTAAACTTCAAATTTTCACTCAAGTTCAGCAAACTTGTATTTTTAACACGCTTATATTAGCTTCACTTGTATGTATGTATGTATGTATGTATGTAACCGACACCTTTACACTCGATTTTGACCCACTTTACACGAACCGATTTTAATAAAATTTTGTACACATATCAAGAACCGGTCAATAATTTCTTAAGTTTATCTCAATATCCTTATCAGGATTACCAGGATTAAATATTTTAATCCCACAGCTCCTGCTTTTTACTGATTTTATTATGCGCTTATAAATATTAATAGACTCCCTCATTTTAAGTGCTGCGGTGGCTCAGTTGGTTAAAGCGCGGTCATGTTTCAGTTTGAGCGTCAAGGGTCGTGGCATCAAATCTTAGCTATGGGTGACTTTTTTTTTTTAATTAAAATTACGAGATTTTAAATAATACATAAATAAATAATTCCAATTTCATTTACAATTTCAATCAACTAAATGGGTCAATGAAATGTTTCAATGTTTTCTTAAATCACAAAATAAATACAGTTTAAAAAAAAACTAAAAAACACGTTTTTAAAGCACGTTAAACTAAAAAGTTAAAAATAAATATAGTTTGAAAAAAACTAAAAAACACGCTTTTAAAACCCATCATACTAAAAAAGGGGAAAATAATTTTTAATATAAGCTGAAAACAATAATGAACTAAAAATGCAAGTGTTATTGTGAATAAGCGTGGGGCGCTCGATATATGAAAAAAAATATGGCCAATGCGCCCAACGCTTTTTCACAATAACACTTGTATTTTTAGTTCATTATTGTTTTCAGCTTATATTAAAAATTATTTTCCGCTTTTTTAGTATGATGGGTTTTAAAAGCGTGTTTTTTAGTTTTTTTCAAACTATATTTATTTTCCTACGGGTTTTGGCAACACATTTAACGTTAGATAACAAAAAAAAAGCTAAGCATTTTTTACTTAAATCATTTTTTGTTGTTGTTATTATTATTGTTATTGTATATTGCCGGTTGCCGTTGTATTCTTTGTTTATATAGAGTGAAAGTAAAATGAAAAAATTCCAAAAAAGAAAAGTGAAAACTGGAGCACCAACCGTATCTGATTAAAGACATAACTTGCAAACGACACTGATAAGTCCACCTCTTTATCCCAATTTAGCTCAGGTTCAACAAGTGCGATGAGTTTCCTGATGTTTTCCCTGCAAAACCTATATTTCTTTTTTTAATCCTCGGATCTAACCGAATTTTATAAAATTTTCCTTTTCGGGTTTTTCAGTTATATTGTCTAATAAATTGGAAATTGTTTAAAAATTCAATGAATCTATTAGCCATCGATATAATTTTTATAATCTCCTTCACTTATTAGTTAGTGTAAAAACTAATCTACCTTCTTCTGTAGTTTAGCATAATAACTGTCAATTTTCAGATAGTTTGTTTTATTATTAGCAATTTTTATTTACATAGTCCATGGAATAAAGCCTAATGCTCCGTTATTCCGCGGTTATTAATTTGGGATAAGAGTTTTCCAGCTTATAATAATAAAAATAATAATAATAATAATAATAATAATAATAATAATAATAATAATAATAATAATAATAATAATAATAATAATAATAATAATAATAATAATAATAATAATAATAATAATAATAATAATAATAATAATAATAATAATAATAATAATAATAATAATAATAATAATAATAATAATAATAATAATAATAATAATAATAATAATAATAATAATAATAATAATAATAATAATAATAATAATAATAATAATAATAATAATAATAATAATAATAATAATAATAATAATAATAATAATAATAATAATAATAATAATAATAATAATAATAATAATAATAATAATAATAATAATAATAATAATAATAATAATAATAATAATAATAATAATAATAATAATAATAATAATAATAATAATAATAATAATAATAATAATAATAATAATAATAATAATAATAATAATAATAATAATAATAATAATAATAATAATAATAATAATAATGATAATAATAATAATAATAATAATAATAATAACAATAATAATAACAATAATAATAATAATAATAATAATAATAATAATAATAATAATAATAATAATAATAATAATAATAATAATAATAATAATAATAATAATAATAATAATAATAATAATAATAATAATAATAATAATAATAATAATAATAATAATAATAATAATAATAATAATAATAATAATAATAATAATAATAATAATAATAATAATAATAATAATAATAATAATAATAATAATAATAATAATAATAATAATAATAATAATAATAATAATAATAATAATAATAATAATAATAATAATAATAATAATAATAATAATAATAATAATAATAATAATAATTATAATAATATTATTATTATTAATTATTATTATAATAATAATAATAACAAGCTGTTTCCTTAAATAATTTCAATTATACTTTTATCAAAAACATAGCCCATTCTCAACACATCCAAATACATAGACAAAAGTCAAGACTACGATTACCTCAAGCCATGGCTTGGAACAGGACTATTGACCAGCTTCGGTAGAAAATGGCATTCACGAAGAAAGGTAAATTAAAAACAATGCTTATTTATAAAACACTTTTCTTAACAAAGGACTATACCTAGATTTTAACACCAGCATTTCATTTTAAAATTTTGGATGACTTCATTGACGTTTTTAACGAGCAAAGTTTAATTCTATCAAATAAACTTGAACGTGAAATAAACAACGATTCATTTAATATTTTCCCATACGTTACACTATGTACATTGGATATTGTGTGTGGTGAGTTCAAATTATTTTGTCCGTGAAATATTAAAAAAAAATAAAATAGGTACATAAATAACTTTTTTTAGAAACTGCAATGGGACGCTGTATTAATGCTCAAAGCAATAGTGAATCCGATTACGTCAAAGCTGTTTATGGGTAAGTAATTAGAATAACTTTAAATACTTAAGATTTTTCAGACATGCATAGGTATTTTATATACCAACCTATAACATTTCAAATCAATAACAATTGATTAATTTTGTATCTACTACTAACATTTTTTTATTTTCAGAATTGGAGAAATAATACAAAATCGGCAATCAAAATTGTGGCTGCAGTGGAATTCTATTTTTAGATTAACAAAAAACTACTATAATCACAAAAAATATATCAACGTTCTTCATGGCTTCTCTAATAAAGTAATTGAAGAACGTAAAAAGGAAATCACAAGTATTAATAGAAATGTTAATAATAATGACAATGGTTCACACAATAATAATTATAATAATAATGAAAGCTTAGGAGATGAGTATGGAAAAAAAAAACGTTTAGCGTTTCTTGATTTACTAATTGAAGCATCAAATGGAGGAACCGTTCTGACAAAAGAAGATATTCGAGAAGAAGTAGATACATTTATGTTCGAAGGTCATGATACTACCTCAGCTGCTATATCTTGGACACTGTTTTTACTCGGAAGTCACCCTGAGATTCAGAATAAAGTGGTTGAAGAATTAGATCAAATATTCGGTAGTAATAAAGACAGTCCAGCAACAATGAAAAACCTCTTAGATATGAAATATTTAGAAAATTGTATTAAAGATGCCTTGCGACTTTATCCTAGTGTTCCAATGATGGCGAGATCTGTCACTGAGGATGTTAAAATAGGTAAGAAAATATCAATTAATTTTTGTTGAGGGTGATATACGTAAGATAGGTACAAGGAGTAGGTTGGATTAAGACAAAAAAAAAAAATCATATGGAAGAATGGGGTCTATCTCCCTGCGTTTAGGCGAGTGGGGCAATTTTACGAAAAAATTTACTTAAAACAGACAAAAAAAAAATTATTTTCTTCAAAAAATTAAAAATGTATTCTCTACAGTACTTTCGAATTTACAGGCATGAATTTGTCTTGGACTCACTTTTTTGTACTCAGGGAGTCGATATCTATATAGAGGTGAGGAGAATTTTTGTTTAACATGATGTATCCCAAAGTTGATTTTATGGGATTTGTAACCCGCTATTAGGAACTGCAGAACATGGGGTTTTGTGGTTAGATTTGCCACTGCTTCCCTTCTTTTTCGGTTAGGTTCACAACCCAATTGTGAAATTTGCTGTGAGATCTTGTTCTATTAATTCTTAAAATATATCTTACTCGTAGATTTTGAGAAATTAAAAAAAATCGATGTATTTCACAATCCACGATTCTTGGGTTAGGACTATCTTTTTCGCTGATGGATAATTGAGCAAGCAGTGCGCCCGAAGCCTTTATGTAGTATTGGAGGTAAAGCTGAGGCAACTGCAGCATCTTTTCTAAAACCCTTCTTATGTTGATCCCAGAAAATCGTCCTCACTCAGAAGATCTCCAATATGATAGTGTTCGGTCTCCTTATCCTATTGACCGCTGACACTATGTGTGTATATATGTATGTAACGAACTCCTTTAGACTCGATTTTGAACCACTTTACAGTAACCGATTTAATTTTAACTTTGTACAAATATCAAGAACCGGTGACAATACAATAATTTTTAAAGTAGGTATAGGCACTATCGTTATTGTAAAAAAAAAGTGTGGGGCGCTTGATATACAAAAAATATGCCACAAGGCGGCCAACGCTTTTTTTTTTACAATAACAAAAGTATTCTTAGAGCATTATTGTTTTCAGCTTAATTTAAAAATTATTTTTAATTTTTTTAATTTGCAATTTGCGTTGTAATTGCCGAAATGAGAGAAATTTAAAAGAATAAATTGTTCTACGCGAGTTCCAATTCCAATATGACTACGACTCACTATCAAGCACTATTCCCGTTCCACATACCATCCACACTGCAACGAATGAATTGTTCGCGCGCGACTAACTTCAAAATCATTCTAAAAGGATTTTCTTGATCTAAGTAAATGCCATTCGCGACGAATAAAAGAAAGTACCTACATGTGAACGAAATGTCAAAATGGACGAATGTTCGTTCATTCGTCGGTTGTTGTTCGCACTGATATGAATAGTGTTTTAGTCTGAACAGAACTTTATCCTTAGCAGCAAGCTCGAGCTTAGCAACAGATTTCCCCAACCAGGTAACAGCTAACCATAAAAGATTATGCGATTTTTGATCGTCACAAACCATGAGTTTGATGTGGCCTTGATGCAAGCCACCATTGTTTGTGATTTAAGGTGGTCCTGAGTTCTACATCAGTTTACCATTATTATATGCAAATTTCCTTGAATTCAAAAGCAACTGCATAGGTATACGAGCATGTTAAGTAACTACTTTGGCAGATTAAGTTAGTAAAAATCATTTGCAGATTTTTAGAATAAATAAGACTCAATTATTTTCTTTCCCGTGTTTTTCCTTCGAACTTAGCATAACTCGTTTCGAATGGGTGATTAACCCATGACTGCTTGTAATATGTAGGAAGAGTCTTGCAACTGTAAAACAATAATGGCGCAATTAGTTATATTTGATATTTTTAATGCTATTTTAGCAGTTGCATAGTAACAAGTTTTTCTGAAAATTATAATAAAATAAAAACGACAATACGTTCTTAAATATAGGATTTATGTTTTATTCTGAGAACTTTATTTGTATTACCAATATATACATTCTATCTCCCGTCCGCTCTTTAAAATGTACATATGCTATCTATAGATATGTAGTTTTCATGAAATTATAAAAAAAGATTTAAACAAAATTTATTTGCAGGAAATTACACTGTACCTGCTGGAACTACTGCACTTATTATGACATATATGTTACACAGAAACCCATCAGTTTTTGAGAAACCTGAGCAATTTAATCCAGATAATTTTTTGCAAGAAAACTGTCATGGGAGACATCCATTTTCCTATATCCCTTTTAGTGCGGGGCCAAGAAATTGCATTGGACAGAAGTTTGCAATTTTAGAAGAAAAGGCTGTTCTATCAAAAATATTACGCACCTATAAAATTGAGGCTGTTGATCGCCGTGAGGATCTAACACTTTTGGGAGAATTAATATTAAGACCAAAAGACGGACTTAAAGTCCGCATAACCAAACGAACCTAATAAAAGTTCAAAGTTGATAAGACCTTTACGTAATATAGCATTTATTTTATATAACTTGTGGATGTTTTTTTTTTTTTAAATAAAATATATCTGATTTTAAAATCAGAGAGAAGTCTTTTTTTTTCATAATACTGTGGGGTTAAGAAAACCTTTATAAGATTAACCAGTGTGAGAGATTAGAAAAGTGGGAGATGACTTAAAAGGAATTTACGAATAACGCAGTGAGTAAAAAATATTATTGAGCTGGGTAAAGCATTCGGCCAGAGAATACAAAATATCTACATATAATTAACAGCACTTCTGACATTCGGTTCAAAGATAAACTGATAAGCACTTTTAGAAGTAGGAGTATTACGGTTGTAATTGGCTATTTCACCTGAACAATGTTAACAAAAATAGTTATTAAAAGGGATAATATTTTGAGATATTTGGAGGACACTATAAACTAAAAGCAAACACGTTTGAGGTTCCGCTTATGTCAAATACATATGCATACATATGTATGTATTTTCTTTTGCCTTTTTTCGTTATTGCCTGTTTTGCATTTTCTTCCCTTTTTGTTTTTTTTTTTGCCTCTTCTTAAATTGTTCATTTTTGGAAACAGACCACAACAGTGCACAGGGGGCCGGGGGGTACTCGAGGGAGGAATTATAAAATCAACTCTTCCCTCGACCGCTCGCGACCCAAACAGAAACTAATGGCTATATGTACATATATGTATGTAGGTATATATACAAAAAAACCCTCGCAGTAGATTTGCTGAGTAAATCATCGACTTTCTTCAAGAGACTTGAGACATATTTAGGTTTTTTTAATTTAGTATTTTAATATGAGGTAGGTATACAAGACTGAAAACAGCTTTTTTGTTTTTAAATTTTATTTATCTTTAACTAACAAAAAAAGTTAAGAATTAGTCAATTTTCACAATTTTGAAAAACTAATACTTTGTAAATTTAAGGCTTACAAAAATCATGTTAACTTGAAAAATATAAGGGTAGATTATTTAAAAGGTTATTAATAAAACAATTAAGAAAAAAATAAAAAAAAATATTTTTTAATATTTCGGCGTTCCGCCCCTTTTCTTCATGACCTCACGAATGCGGTTTGGCATGGAATTAAACAACTTTTTCAAATAATTTTGATCGATTTCGTGGTACCAAACTTCTTCTATTATTTATTATATTTTTCCCAAAATTGAACCTTCAGACTGGTAATTCTTGAGGACATTGCGCACACTCCATTCATTGGTACGGAGCCGACGTGTTATTTTCCTTTTAGATACTTTTACCTTATGCAATGCTACAATTTGAGCCTTTTCTTCTAATGATAACACTATACTTAAAAAAAGGAACAAATAAAACCGTGATATTTTAAGCTAACGATTGTTTTTAAATAAACTTACTTCAAGGACCTGACTACTAATTTGTCGACTAAAATGACAAAATAGTAAGAGAAGAGAAAAAAGTTTGATGAAAGGTAGAATTTTACCGTTAAAGCACAAAAACATTAAAATAAATCAATGCGATGGTTTTTTTGTCGCTGGGTGTATGTAATTACAACTCGGTTATATAAATTACGGAATTCGAAATCTTAAGTATAAATATTTCAAAAATGTCAAGATTTCAGTATTTCATTACGAGGATATTTTATATTTTTAAATTTTCCATAAAATGAAATTCTCAAAAATACACGAATTAACAATGCACCAACCGCACGGTACGAGAATCTAAGCAAGTTGATAATATTTTTTGTAACTGCATTTCAAAAGATTTCCCGTAAATTCCAATGTAAATACTTAAAACAAACACTATGTTTACCCCATACCATTTAAAAGTTTTAAAAAGTTCTAAAAACAAAAGTTCCTCTACAAAAACCTAAAGAAAAGAGAAGTTAAAAGTTACTTAATACGATAAGGCAACCCTGTATCTCGTAAATATAAAATGAAGGTTAAAATGTGTCATGTCACTCATGTCAGTGCAGTGCGCATTTGACTTTACGCCTGGCGGGACGTACTCGCGGCGAATGCAGTCATGAATTCATAGGCGGGTGAGAACTTTTTATGTAGGATACTTTTGAACTCAGTACAATACGAATGTGAGTCGCTTAACTGATAAAAAAAGCTCTCCCATAAGGCCTGTACTGTACTGCACATTCGATTTGGATGGAGTATAGAGGAGTAGGTAATGGTGAATGTATTGAGTCCATTGTTCTTATTATTGTTGTTTCCAATGGAAATTGATTAATTTAAGAAGATCTTGTATATCGGGCTGATGATATGAAACATTGGTGTTGGAATTCATAAATGCGGATTTTGGCTTCCCGATTAGCAATTTCATTACCTTGTATACCAATATAACCTGAAACCCAGATTAGTTGTAGTTTATTTTCTAGTTTTTATGAAGTTGTCTCGAATTTTTTTTTGATGTAATGAGCGGTGTGAATAAAAACGAGTACGACGAGTATTTATGTACTTACAAGTAAAGTGTAACGAGTATTTAAACTCCAAGTAAACCGATGTGAAGAAAGCGTCGATTTACTTGTGAACGTGTACTCGTCAACCCGAGGGTATACTAGCAAGTATTTACTCGCGAGACAACTGAATTCACAAAAAAAGCAAGTAAATACTTGTAGCGCCACACAGACCACTTTGGAATCCTGGATCACTAACGTATCTCAGAAAAATTTTCATCTTTTTCCGTCTTTTTCCCTAGTGAGAAAATCTACGTTTTCACTCTAAAACCGTAATAGTCCCTTAGATCGCGATTCGGGACTTATATCATGCCGGTCTCTATAACGTTCCACACCACGCAGGTTCATAAATGCAGCCATCTTTCGTGTACAAGTCCAACTGCAAGTCTGGGGTCGGGTTGACTTGCGAATAGACACATATTTACTTGCTACAGAAGTATTTACTTGCGTTTATTCACACCAAAATTGGCATTTTTCCGGGATTTAGTAGCCTCTTAAGTATTTACTCGCCAGTAAGTGTAAATACTTGTTTTATTCACTTCAATTTTTGGCTTTTACTTGTTATTTTGATATGTTCAAGTATTTACTTGTAATACTCGTTTTTATTCACACCGCTCAATGAGATAATTTTTTATATTTTGTAAAGCTGTTATTGCATCGGTGCAAATGACGGTCTTTTTTTAGATTGTGTAAGCATTTTCCGTTGCTTTTATTATAGCAAGTGCTTCGATTGAGAAGATGGAAAAGTATGGTGGCATTTTTTCAGCGAAAATAAGTTTGCCATTTGAGTTAACTACAGCATATCTGGAATTATCTTCATGTTTTGGACCATCAGTAAAAATAATATCGCACGTTGTTTTAGGAAAGGTGTTCATTAATTTGTTGAATATAACTTGATACATTTCCTTTGGAGTGCCATTTGTAAATTGCAAAGGCATTGTACAGACTTGATGGAATCTTGGGACTTTTTTTTCCTGTTTAAGATTTTGGTTGCATTAGCGTGTTTAGGAGAATAGGAGGAATGGAATAGCTTTGGTTAAAGTCGGGATTTACGGTGTTTTTTCTGTCTTCAATAGATGAACCGCCTCCTTCGGCGAGCAAGTTTTTGATTGGACTTATTCTAAATGCTTTACCTCCGCGGTATGATGATTGAAAAGCGTCGATTTTGCACAATTCCGGTAAATTAATAAGCCATAATTTAATTTAGATAAAATAATTGCTTTAGTTAAGTTAATAAGATTGCTTACATGTACGAGCATGCTACTATTTTTGGATGAAAGATATTTTATGATATTAAGCCTGGTAGCTAATTTCTTTTTTAAAGCGTGTCTTATTAATTTTTTTTAAAACTATTTCTGTATTAGCAAGCTCAAAATTGGGTTTAGATCAATGTATTTTTCTGCAGAGGTGTAGATGTTTACTTTTTTCTGATAGAAATCAAGCACCTGATCGGATGCACCAGTTATTTATATTTTGAAGGATTTTATTGATTGTATTTTCTGTTCTAGACATATCATTGCATTTTGACAAAATATGTAAATCATCATCACCATATAGGGAACGACATATTTTTTGAATTGGGAAATAATGTTACTTATATTATCGTATGCTTAGATCACCACCGAATGGGGGGATCCTTATGGGATGCCATTATTAAGAGTGTAAATATTTGGCACGGAGAAAAAATTTTACGTTGTTGTAAATTTTTTCGCCGATTTTAGTCTGTCGAGGACAATATGGTCGGTCAATAAGAGAGTGGATGTAATATATTCGTTCATTGGGATTAAAGAATCAATTGTGCTTCGACCCCGTTTAAAGGCAACTTGATGAAGAGTGATGAGATCATTACTTTCAATAAAATAAATTAACCTTTTTGAAATTATTTTTTCGATCAATTTACTTGTCCATGGTAGAAGGGAAATTGGGAAGGGAGGAATTATTTTTAACAAGGAAGTTTTCAATTATTTTGCCTCTTGTATTCCCTAAGGGGGAACCCCAAAGCGGACTCAAGGAGTTGAAATCACCTGTTATTAAGACGGGAATATCAAAACTGTTTGCGGTACCTTACTACTTTCTATATCAGAATCAGACGACGAGAATGGTTGAGAAGGATGAGTGTATACCGCGTGTTATTGCTAATTTAATTTTAAATAGTATCTCTACTGCAATTGCGGATATATTTGAATTGATATTTATTACTTTGAGAGGGATAGACTTATGAATAAGAAAATGAAATGGTTGTGTCAAAGTTATGAAAATATGCTGAATATTCTTCGGGTGCTTTCACTAGAGAATTGGATTGTATACGAGTTTCTTGCAATGAGATTATAGATGGTTTGAGCTCTTTTGTAAGAAGCTCAAGTTCCTGATTATTATTAAAGCATCCGTTAAGGTTCCAATGCAGAACTTTAAGTTTTGAGTTATAAAAAGTGTTTGACTTTTGATGGCTATTATACTGGCAAAAATCAGCGGTTAAACTCTACCCCCAAGAGTTGAATCCCTCAAATTCTGGATATAATTTGGGGGATTCAACCCCCAATCGGCAGAGTCTATATTCGGCGATTGATTTTTATATGTCGTCATCATATTTTCATATGTTGTCATGATATTGGTCTGAAGTTTCTATAGACATTGGTATGGTCGATTGCGTTGTGTGTTATTTGTTGGAGGTTTTGAGTTAATTGTAGTAGTTATTGAGTGAGTAGTTTGAGTTTGTGCTGAGAGAGTTTGAAAATTTGTAAGGGAAGGGTTTGGAACCATTGAGCCAGTTTTTATGATATTTTGATTTGTTTTTGTTGGTTTTTGAGTGGAATTTGTGGTTGAGTTAAAATTAGAAGGTTTGAATTTGTATTTGGTTGAGATGGATGGTGCTGATGATGGGTAAGGAGGGTATTATGGGATTTTTTGGTTTAGGAGTAAGTGAGATGGGTGCTTGATTGATGGTGTGTTCTTGAGAAATAGGTTTAGGTGAGTTTTGTGTGTTCGAACTATTGTCAATAGGAAAGAGAGCTTAATCATCTTTGGAATATAGGGGTTAAGGAGGAGAGACAGATTTGGATGGGTTTTTTACCAGAGTATTAAAGGGTGCAGAATGGGAGAGGATTTTGTTCAGCGTACATTTTTTCTCGCCTCGAATATGGTGTATTTTTGTATTGCCATTATTTTCAATACATCTTTTTATTGCAGATAGCGCTTGCAGTGTTTTCATGAGGCAGAGTGTTCTTCGGTACAGTTAACACAAGAGGTTCATTTGCAGTTTTCAGGGATTGTGGGTGCAGGTAACAAGTGTCACATGATGGATTACGGTTACATCTTTTCGAAGTGTGCCCTAGCAGTTGGCAGGTTTTGCATCGCATCGGATTATGGAAGTATTTTTCAACTTGAAGAGTGTAACATCCATCACTGACAGAAGTAGGGGGTCGAAATCGGCCAAAGGAGGGCAAGACAAGCCCAGACGTCCCCTTCCTCAGTTACATTTTTCATTTTATTTTGTTTTTTATAAACTTGTAAACCGGGGTTGCGCCTTAGTCTTTCATTTCGGACACAATTTCTTGTTCTTTTCTTGCAGATAGCGCTTTGCCGTGTTTTCATGAGACAGAGTGTTCTTCGGTACAGTTGGCACAAGAGGTTAATTTGCAGTTTTAAGGGATTGTGGGCTAAGGTAACAAGTGTTACATGATGGAGTACCGTTACGCCTTAGTCTTTCATTTCGGACACAATTTCTTGTTCTGGTACATTAATTAGATAGGGCGCATAGACTGTACCCTTCGAATAATTTAGATGGGAGTCAAGAGAAACTACAATCGAGCTGAGATTAGACAGCCATTTTTTGGAAATAAGTGTTATTTGTTGTGGTTTGACTATATGATTAGAAGATTATCATCAATAGGATGACACTGAAAGATGTAAAGGGCTTGGAATTTTCGGCAGGAGAAATAACGATGAATTTGGCATTAGGATTATTGTGATGGCAAATTTATATTTACGTCTAATGGGGACCAGGAGGTTTTTTCTTTTTACTTTTGGGCGGGTCGGTTGGCTGATCTAACAGCCTGAACCGATTGCCCGAGAGTACTTGTGGCCCTGGGGATATGTTAACGTAACCGTTTGCACTATAAATATGTATATAGCAAACTGTTTTACACGACACGAATTTGATTTGGACAAGTGGGGTAAGACGGGGGAGGGAATGGAAAATCACCAACTTTTATGAGAGCAGATTAATAACGATCGGAAGACGATGTTGTCGGCTCAGGATATAGTCGATAACTGTATAAATATCTTTTTGAGAAAATGAGAGAAAAAGAAATGCCATATTGGGCCTATATATAACAACGCTATTAGAAAAAGAAAACAATAACAAAATCGGTACGACCGACAAGTCGATCAGTGTCATTTCAGAGTCGAACCTTTTTTAGAGTGTAAGTTTTTAAGTTTTTAAAATTCACTATTTTTACTTATTTCACTTTTCCGAGTTTTATTTTTTTTTTTATTGAAAACGGAACAAAGTTTTTTATCAAAAATATAATGGAATCTCAGAAAATGTATATAATAACTGAATACAAAACCTCTTACATTTTGTGCAATTTTTACGAAAATAAACATTTCCCATTTATTATATCCATATAATAAGGGAAGATTTGTTTATCATCTCCACCTATCCTCGCTCTGATTTTTTAATGCTATAGCATGCATACTTGCATTAGGTATTGGATTTAAAAAAAGTTGCCCCAACTTGCTTAATCACTACATAGTATAAAACAAAGTCGCTTTCTCTGTCCCTATGTCCCTATGTCCCTATGTCCCTATATCCCTATATCGCTATATCCCTATGTCCCTATGAACACTTATATCTTTAAAACAACACAACGAATTTTGACGAGTTTTTTTTTCTAAAGATAGAGTGATTGAAGAGGAAGGTTAATAGATAATGTTTTTTGAATCAAAAAATTGTTTTTTTTTTTAATTTCATTCTGGACTGCTGCGTTTCATTCCATATTCATTAAATCCTAAAAGCATTATATGATAGTTGAGGTTGATGTCTTTATAGCAAACTTTAAGATGGCGCAATTATCGTTTATTATATAAATTAATTTTTAAATATGTTTAGTACCTATATTTCAATGAAAACGAGGACTTCAACTCAATATACACTTTTTTTTTAAGTTCCGAGGATAATGAAAATTTGGATCGGTTGGTGAAATATCGGCCAATCTAACAGCCAGGAGAGACAAAGTTCGCCGGGTTTATTGTCAACACTTCGCTTAAGAATTTGATTATCTTTTTTTTAATTTGTATCCAAAATAGTTCGTAAACAGGGTGATTTGCATAAGGTGCACGAATACGTTGGGTTAGGTCAAGGAACAAAAATGTATGGGTGGCCTATTTCACTCCGTTTAGGTGGAAGGGACAATTTTCAAAAAAATAAGTCTTAAAACAAAAAAGAAATATTTAAAAACAACAGTGAGTCCTGCAATTCCATATTATTCCTTTTTGGAAAGCCAGAAATCTCTTCTTTAATTTTGAATTTAAATTAAGTTGAGCTAATGAATAGTGATTCTAAAAATAAATTTTTAAACTTAAAATTCTTGTTCATTTTTTGTACATTCATTCTTAATAACTTCTTGAGAAATAAAAAAAAAAGTAAAAAGTCCTTTTTTGAAGAAAAGCACTTTTCTGTTTGTTTTACATGTATTTGAATAAATATCAATAGTTTTTATTAGTAAAATTTCAGTTTTCATTTTTGCAAACATTGATATGTTTTCTACAAGAATTTGATTTCTTTAATGTGTATGCTTATGTAGTGGTGATACCAAAAAGTCTTTTAAAAATAGTAGATTAGGAACATTCTTATCTCATATCTCTTATGTATTATGACATAAGTATACAGATGATGAATATTTATTCCGAGCCATTTTAACATTTATTATTAAAATTTTAAATTGTGATCGTTAGCACCTTCAAAGATCTTTACTTTTTATTTTTCATCTTAGAATATACATAGTTGACTAAATATCAAGTGAAGTTAACAGCATTTAAAAAGTAAGTTGTAAAATTTGATAACTGTTTACAGTAATAGGGTGCATGTACTTTAGTTTTGTCTAACTACTTTATGATGAATTTTCAACTTTTTAATTTTTCTAGAATTTAAAGTTGTAAAATATAGAAAAATATTTTGCAAATAAGACAAAAAAAAAAAAATTATAAATATGATACATCATAATAGAGCAAGAGCCCGTGAACGCCAGACCTTCGTTATTTTATAAAAGCTGAAATTTTGTCAGTGCATTCTCCCAGCAAAGTTATAAACGAATATACCGTTATGAAATTTGGGTAGTGGTGGCTTTGGCAGGATAACGGTACTAAAGATGGTAAAAATGAAAAAATACTTTCGTCAAATTATAAAGGCTGATTTTTTAGAATTACATTCAGAATATTATATAAAAGCATGACAAAAATTGCCAGACACTTATAATGGTGGCAAACCCTTGCCAGACACCCTTGAAGTTCATAAAATTGTAATTCTACTTTCGTCATAGTATAAAAGCTGATTTTTATATATGTTATTAAGGTATTCATTAAATGATGTTTCCTCGTTTCCCAGACATTTTTGATAGTTCTAACCCAATGCCAGACAAGCATGTAGGGTAGCTGTAGAAGCAAGCGCCAGGCAGTGTATATAGAAACAGTATAAAGGGAAAAACCATTATAAAATAACAACGGTAAGACTTACAATGCCATGTGATACCATTTTGGAAAGCAAGAAATATCTTCTTTAATTTCCATTTTAATTTAAGTTTATTTTGTTAATAGTTTTCGAAAAGTTAATTTTTAAACACGAAATAAAAAAATAAAAATTAATTATTTTTTTCTTTTTAATTTTATCCGATAAAGTATAATTTTTTTTTTCAAAATGTAATGCTCTTATCAATATTAAATACAAAAGAACACCTAATGCTGAAATGTTTTTGAAAATTAAAAAAAAATAGTACTTTTTCAAAGAAATACAGTTTTTTGTTTCCAGTTGGAAAGGAAAGAGATTGTATGTTGAAATGTTTCCATATGGGAAATGTACCCAAATGTACTAAATTCTGTGATGACCGAGTTACATGGCTGGGTGTCAGGCTGTGAATTGAACTCCTTTGGATACTTATTCATAAAAAGAGGCTGGGAGTGACCCAGACTGATAACTTCCCATTTTACTTTAAAAAATTGACTTTTATTGAAGTTTTTGTGTCACAGAAGTTTTCCCTTGTTGTCTTCAAGCATAAAATAATTTTTTCAATTCTTGTAAACTTGTTAATTTTTGCAAAAACTGTGTAATCGCTTTATTCTTGATATTTATTGATTTACTCGTACTTTTGATATTAATTGATAACAATTTTTCTAACGAAAAAATTATCAGACTCTTTGTAGTTCTTTAATTAAAAAAAAATGTCAGTTTGATATTCGTCAAAATTCTATTATTTAGGTATTGTTGACAAATTCATTATAATGAAAGAAAAAGAAATTTATTTGAATTCAACATAATTGCTTGTTGTGAAGATATTTGAGCCGAAAAAACAACTTTTGACACTTTTCGGTAAATTTCAGGTTTAGTTTTTTTTTTTTATTTTTCGTAAAAAAATGTCAAATCGATATTTTTTTTTAATTTTAGCATATATTAATAATTGTATTTTAAATAAACTTAAATAAATTTTAAGTAAATATCGATGTCCATTCTCGAGATATTTAAGTCAAAAAACATTTCTTACCAATTTTTGGTAGTATTTTTTTCATCTTTTTTTTTTGCAAAAAACTATTATGTAATTGAATTTTTTCTAAGGAGAAGATACAATATATGCCTTCTGAAGAGTGGTTATGATATCGAAAACATCTTATAGTAATATGATTAATTTTTACTAGAATAGGATTCTATTACAGTTATTAAAAATAACATTATTATTTTATAAATTTGCTTTATTTATTTTTTGCTAATAAAAATAAATGGAAATAATATACATATACATATTATGTATGCAATCAAACAACAAAAGTGTTTTCCTTTAAGTACATATGTACATACCATAAATGATAAAAGGTTTTAACTAAACTGAAAATCCTGCTAAATTTTGTTTAAATTCATTTGAATTCAACAAAAATTACGTACAATATTTTGATTTAACTAATCTAAAAGTCCTAAAAATTTGTTTTAACTTAAGTAAAAGTTCTTAATTAAAGAAAAAGTAATTCATTCTGTAAAACCAATTACAATTTGTTACTTATCGTCATTTAAAATGATAAATAAAAAAAAAATTAAAATTATGTTTTAATATGTTTAATTGCTCAATTACAATATATAAACAAGAATGCCGTTCAGGCAGACGAGAGTTCATGTCATGTCTTTAACATTTATTAAAAAATTATAAAAATGTTTTTTTTCAAAATAGTAATCACAGAATAAAAAATATCTATCTATCTGTCTACATATGTACATACATAAAAATCTTATAAAATTAAAAAGAATTTTTTCTTTAATTTTTTTCATTAATTTTTTTATTTCGTGTTTAAAAATTAACTTTTCGAAAACTATTAACAAAATAAACTTAAATTAAAATGGAAATTAAAGAAGATATTTCTTGCTTTCCAAAATGGTATCACATGGCATTGTAAGTCTTACCGTTGTTATTTTATAATGGTTTTTCCCTTTATACTGTTTCTATATACACTGCCTGGCGCTTGCTTCTACAGCTACCCTACATGCTTGTCTGGCATTGGGTTAGAACTATCAAAAATGTCTGGGAAACGAGGAAACATCATTTAATGAATACCTTAATAACATATATAAAAATCAGCTTTTATACTATGACGAAAGTAGAATTACAATTTTATGAACTTCAAGGGTGTCTGGCAAGGGTTTGCCACCATTATAAGTGTCTGGCAATTTTTGTCATGCTTTTATATAATATTCTGAATGTAATTCTAAAAAATCAGCCTTTATAATTTGACGAAAGTAGATTTTCATTTTTACCATCTTTAGTACCGTTATCCTGCCAAAGCCACCACTACCCAAATTTCATAACGGTATATTCGTTTATAACTTTGCTGGGAGAATGCACTGACAAAATTTCAGCTTTTATAAAATAACGAAGGTCTGGCGTTCACGGGCTCTTGGACTATAAGTGTTTCCACTTTTTATTCGGATGTTTATAAGCTGATATTGTTTCGTGCTTTATTTTTGGCCATCACAGAACATGGAACTATGCCAAAAATTTATTATGATTTCACGCTACACAGAAATATTCTTCCAAATGTCCTTTGCCTCTTTTCCACGAGATAGTGTATGTATTTCAAACATATATATTATTTTTTACTTTTTATAGATGTTCAGCCATTGATGGGATTTGAACCCACACCTGGCATTCCCGTTGTCTGTCATCGAAGAAATATTCCGCCTTAGACCGATAGGCCAATTAACTATCCGAAAGTGATGAAATTATTAATACTAATAAGCCAAGTGCTCGAGCTGGCAGAGACAAAAACTGTGGGGAAATTTATGGAACTTACAGTGGCGCACTTAATTATTGGCACACCAAGCTGTTTAAACTTCTAAGTTACTTTTTAACATTGGAAACATGTTATTTTGTAAAGTTTTTTTTTCTTTGGAAGATGCATATATTTACTATCTAATGCAGTTAGTTTTATTAAAAAACATATTTTCAGATTTAAGGCAAAAAATAATAACTAAAAGAACACCTTATCTACAGCACAAAATTATTTGCACACTGTGCTTGACTTGCAATAATTGTTAAAAATCTGTGGTTATCTGACAGTTCTGTCAGGAAAAAAAAAATCAACAATAATTACTGTTATTCAAAATTAGTTTTGTTTGTCTAGTTTGTCTAGCTTCTAGAAGTTATTTTGAAAATAAAGTAATTATTTTGTTGAAATAAAAGAAAAATTGCTAGAATGAGTCCAAAACAAGAAAACCACGAAACCACGGTAGAAAGAAAAATATGGTTATTAAATTAATTAAAAGTGGAAAACATACTGGTCGATCGTACGGAAAGTTAAAAAAAAACCTAAGATTACATATGTACATCTACACAAATCGCTGCTGAAGTAAATATAGAGCTTGGGAAGTCAGTTCACCCTATGACGGTAAGAAGAGTAAACCGACTACAGTGCACGTGTTTCTAGGCGCAAGCTAATGTTTTCTCCGGTCAACCAAAAAAAGCGTTTGCAGTATGCCCTTGAGTACGGAAGCAAGTCGAACAATTTTTGGGATGACGTACTCTTTTCTGACGAGAGCAAATTCAATATTTTCCGTTCTGATGGCCATACAAATTGTGGAGAAAGCTTAACAAAGTTTTGCAAAGACCTCAAAGAATTTTGGAGAACCGTTAAGATCCTTGAGAAATGTCTTCAAATCAGTGACAAACTATCCGCTGTAATGCTGAAAAACCACTTTAAAAAACTTTTAAGCTCTAATAAAAATGCATTGATTCCGATGTATGAAAAACTCTTTTTCAAAGATGAAATTCTTAAAAATGGAAAAGCATCGGGAGTTGATAGAATCACGTTGGAATATTTTTAAATATTTTAAGTTGGATCTTGTTGAAAAACTTTTGCGAACCTTTTATAGCATCTTGAATAATGGAATCGTTCAGCGTGAATTCAAGGAAGTGATAATATTCACAATCCATAAAAGGATAAAAAAGGATATCTGATCCAGATAACTACCGCGGAATATAATTTCTTAATGTATCTTATGTATAAAGTATTTGTATCAATTCTCAGTAAACGCCCAGCAGTTAGTATTAAACATAATAAAATCCTTAAGGAATTCCAAGCGGGTTTTCGAAGCGGCTATTCAATGTCTTAAAAAGCATTGCGGAAACACTTTTGTAGCAGAAAAAGCTACCTACATATCCTATTCCTAGATTTCAAGGCCGTCTTCGAAACTATCGATAGAAGAGCTTTGTTTTAAAAGCTGCACAACAAGGGAATGTCATCAAAATTTGGAAGAGTGCTAAAAAACTTTTATGAAGGAAATATAACTGCGTTGTGGAATTGACAATGGGAGTAAAAATCATTGACGATCTACCTGACGGGATAGAGTTTGCTGGAACTAAGATGAAAGCATTTCTGTTTGCCAACAAGGTTGTTCGTTTCCTTATTTACTTCAAACACTGCAACTAATAATCAACCACCTTGTTGTATACTTGGAATAGTGGAATTTAAAGGTTAATTTAAATAAATCGAAGACTATGGTATTTAAAAATGATAGTGGTAGACTGGCCAATAATTAAAAATGGTATTTCAACAGCGAACCAATTGAAGTTGTGAGAGCATATAAATACCTTGAGCCTTGGTGTATTGATAACAAACAACTTACAAATATAAACCCATTTTAAGAAGAAACTTGTAAAGGCTAAGTGCTTAATAAGCGCTACCTGTTACCCATTACGTAAAACACATAAAATGTGAAACTTTTGAAAAATTACTAAAGCGAGTATTAGACGGTAAATGTAAAGGTTCACCGCGTTGACTCTATGACGTCACCAAAAAATTAAAATTTTCTATGTCAACGTTCACAGTGACAATGCATAAAACGTTGACCATAACACGAATGACACCTTTCGGTCAATGCTGTCCCAAAATGCGTTGACGCATATGTGAATCAACGTGATATTTTATTATCACTGTCATGTCAATGCATTGACTAGCAAATGATTGAAATGATCACATGATTTGAAATAATAATGTGTATTTGAGTCAAAGTGTCATACGTACTCGTATTTTGAAATTAATTCTTTAGAATTCGGAAAATCAAGAGAGCTGGAATACACTCATGTATCTATGAATCTGTGGCTGCTTGCGTCGTCGGTCGGACGACGCGACGTAAGAAGTAAACTGTTTTATGAATCTAAAAATACATACATATTTCAAGGAAAAGGAAACAAAAATAAAAAAATTTTTTTTATTTTCTATCAATGATATTCACACATTTCACTATGGTCATTTGGTAACAATTTTTGAGGCTAGCCGTTCTTAGAAATATATTTCCGATCGTACGTTGGGCCCAAGGTTACACAATTATTCTTTATCCTTTCAATTTTTTTTTTGGTTTGTTTCCTTCTTTGTTTTTTTATTGCTGTCACGCGCCCGACCGAATAGAAAATAGATCTTCTTTTTCTTTGCTCGGTCGTTTACGATATTACGAAAAAAAGTCATAGCAACGCTTATAGCTAAATCACAATATTGCGTTAGGTCGGTCCGGCGTTGACGCGCGTTTGATCGTTTTTACGATTTTGTATTTCAAAAAGCGCGACTCTAGAATTTACAAAACGAAATTCAACCTCAAGCGTTCACTGACATTTCACACAAAAAATAACACTATTTTAAAAATAAACAACCAAATTTTGGCTCAGAAATCTCGACAACTAAAAAAAACGTATTTGAAATTGGTACTTTTACTTTATTTTCTTTTATTTTATGTACAAAAAGAAAAACAATATTTCAATTTTCAAAAATCAAAAATCAACAACAAATATGTAGCTTTTCAGCTGTCAAACGCCCGACCGAATAGAAAATAGATCTACTTTTGCTTTGCTTGCGCGTTTACGATATTACGATATAAAGTCATAGCAACGCCTGAGGTAATATTTCGGATTGCCTCATAAGAATACATAGTTTCTATTCCAAAAGTCAAAGCCCGACCGACCTAACGCGATATTGTGATTTAGCTATTATAGCGTTAGGTCGGTCGGGCTTTGGCATTTTAAATAGAAACTATGTATTCTTATGAGGCAATCCGAAATATAACCTCAGGCGTTGCTATGACTTTATATCGTAATATCGTAAAAGCCCAAGCAGTAGATCTATTTTCTATTCGGTCGGGCGTTTGACAGCTGAAAAGCTATTTGTTGTTGATTTTTGAAAATTGAAATATTATTTTCTTTTTTTACATAAAATAAAAGAAAATAAATTAAAAGTGCCAACCTCAAATGCGTTTGTTTTTAGTTGTCGAGATTTCTAAGCCAAAATTTCGTTTTTTTTTTTAAATAGTGTTATTTTTTGTGTTAAATGTCAGTGAACGCTTGAGGTTGAATTTCGTTTTCTAAATTCTAGGGTCGCGCTTTTTGAAATACAAAATACAAAATCGTAAAAACGATCAAACACTCGTCAACGCCCGCCGGACCGACCTAACGCGATATTGTGATTTAGCTATTAAACTCCAAATAGAACAAGCAAAAACAATAAAAATTACCTGAATCTATGTATGTACATATAAAATTCAATGTTTTCAAAATTATTAAAAATTAATTACATACATATGTACATATATATTTACATATATATCAACTACACAAAATAAAATTTTCAATTACGCCTTCACCCGGTATGAAATTCTGCCATGTCAACGTTAGGACACAGTCATTGCGATGACCGGCAGTCCCAAAAATGCGTCAACTTTACACGGTTCCAAAAAATTGTCAACACGTTAATTCAAAAATGTGTGTCAATGCGAGCGTCAATGTACTCCTCAAAGCGTTGACTGTATTTTTCATTGACGATTACAAGACGTGACACCCTTGGGACAGATTTTGACGTCAGAGAGTCAACGCGTTGACGTTTTACGTTGACCCCCTAATACTCGCTTAAGGTTTTATGTCAAAAGATGTTTTCAACTATCGAAAACACGCCACTGTTTATTAAAACGCTTAAGCTTAGTTCTAGCATGCCTAATCGAATTTTAATATCGGCTATATTTAAAATAAGAGGAGAGTTGGTAAGATTAAACTTTATGCCGCACAAAGCCTATTTTCCAATTATTTGCACGCTTTGCTGTTGCAAATGCGGAAAGAAATGAGAAGAACCTTCCTTGGCAGAGATGTATTAAGCGATGATCTTCTTAACTGCAATGGCAACGTAACACATCTGTACTTTTTCAATTAAAAAGCAATGTCCTATAGAATCCAAATCATTAAGGAAGCCTTTTAAATACGAGCCAAATAATAGTCCAGCCAAAGAATTATGTTCATGATTTTATATTTCTCTTTTTATTTTCTTATTTGAAAAATTGTATCCATTTATTTTAACTTTTAAAATACCATTAACTGTGACCAAAATATATCAACCGGGCAGGCGGAAAATCTAAACTATTTAAAATTCATATTTAAAATTTGTTTTTTAAATCCATTTTATTGATTTCGTAATTACATATATGTATGTATTCTTCTAACCAAGCTTCCCAGGTCTGCATCTTGGTGTTACAATATTTATTGTTGAGAGCAAAAGTGATGGGCTGGTGATCCTTAAAAATACATACCTTTCCAGTGCCATATACATATGTAGGATCTGGGAGAACTTAACTCCCATAGGTATTATGGCTAGGAGTTCCTTTTCACTAGTAGGAAACATTTTCTTCTGCTGCATGTTTAGCTTCATTCTTTCTGAACATAATGATGTCACAAATATATTCTTGTAAATATTTGTAAATGTGCTCTTGAAGATTGTCACCACGTGTTCCTGGGGCATTTCTCACAATAGCAATCTCACAAATTCATACTTCCCATTATTTATTAAGAATGAAGTTTTCTCGATTTTGGATTTCCTTAGAGGTATTATGTGAAATCTGATCTTCAAATCCAGCACCGTAAATAAGATGTTTTTGATACTTCAGAATTATTCAGATATATGGTAATTTTGTGAGCCCGAATTAGGTTGGCGAGCTTAGTAATTATTATACTGCTGCTGATTTAAGTGTGCAGAAAGATCCTTGTCACTGGCTCTTTTTTGATTTGCCTCTTATTGAGGACCAGATTACCGTTAATATTAATAGGTCTGGGAATATTTTGGAAATTGTTATTGTAAACATGCTTCTTTGGATTTTAAGCGGAATAAGAACGTGAAGCCTTAGTATGGGTGGGATTCTGATGAAGATAAGGACGTGATTGGTTAGGTTGAAAGGCGCTAGATTTCCTTAACTTTGGATTCTGTGATTCTTGATTAGGTTTATTTATTAAACCTTGCGAGACATATGTTTAACTTGCACGATATTAAATGCATCTGTAAATCTGTAGGCTTGAATATCAGGGAGTTTTGGCAAGTCTCCGTTTGAACATCTGATAAAGGTGTTAAGGGCTTAGTTTCTATAGGTTTGCGTTAGCAATTTAAGAGGCTTTGGACCGATATCCATGCAAGTGATATTGTTTATGATTAGAGAATCAATCGCATCATTTGGTATTCTAACTATCCCAAATCACGTTTGTCGGCGAAGTGCATACATTAGCACTGTAAGATACTGGCTCAATTTAAGGTAGTATTAAATGATTCCAGTGCTAAGTCTGCATTGCCAATATATTTTAGAGTAGCTATCTACCTCTAACTGTTGGCATACAATATGGAATGTAAACAATGCATTGTGGACAATGCATAAGTTCATAATTTTTAAAAATTTTATTTGGCGTTATTTTGTATTTAAGGTGAAAGTATTTCTACTGCCTCAGTTCGAAATTGTTTTAAACTATTCAACACGGACTGTGAGTACTATCCTCTGAAGATGTTGTATGATTCAAAAATACCTTCTTCAATTAATGCACAAATTTTGCAAGAAATTATATAAATAATTCTTTCAACGCCATGCTTTTAATGAATTTATTAATTCTGTCCATCGAATTCTATTAACTTAAAAGTTAAATTCATTATTAAAAAACTGAAATTTTGTAAAGCATTTATTTTTGTGGTGATTTGTTTTTTTAGGAACATTAATTGTTCAAACATGAAAATGTGTTTATTTATCTTTAGGTAACCCAATATGTGTTGAACAATAAAGACCCCTCTGGCCTTCCTAGAAATGCACTAACGGTTACTTGAAGATAAATAGAACGATTACCAAAAATATAATACAAGTATTTAATTAAAAATAATGGCGCAAAATTTTAAATGATTTAGTAAATTGTTAAATCCATTTTTAGCTACATATTTTCTTAGTTAAAAAGATGGTTTTGCTAGTTTTATGGCGTTTTCAATTGGCAATCTGAAAGCAGAAAAAAGCTTTCTGAAAGTGACAGTTCTGATTCTGAAAAAGAAGAGATTTCTCTTCTGGATTTGAAATCAGAAGCAAAAACAGAATCACTCACACATTCAAAGATTTTAAATGTCACACTTGATAAATGTTATATTTTTTTAATTAACAAATTGTGCGAACTGTGAAGTGATTGCTTGAAATTAAAATTAAAATATAAAAAAAAGGAAAATAATATTGAAAATTTGTTAACAATTGTTACTAATTTGTTCCGTACGTAAATACACGTGTGTAGTTAACACATGTCACACTTTACCAATTCAGTCACAACAAACTTCAAATTTATCAGAACTCAGAAAAACTGTTCAATTAGGATTCTGCTTCTAATTCCAATTCCGGATTGCTGATTAAAAATGACATTATAGAATTTTAACATTTTACTATCTCTTAACATAATTGCTAAGTTAAAATCCCGAAAACCCTACTTTAACTTTTAGCAATTTGTTAACAATATTATGTCGTCTGCCATTATCCTAGATAAAACTGCTTGAGAATTTTGAGCTATAAATTGTTCTTTATTTATAAAATGTTTTCGGAAGACGTAGACGTACATAGATTTGGAAATATTTGAAGACTTCGTGCAGTAAAATGCCTTTTTTGAGAGAAATACAAATCAGGATGATTATTGGAACAGGAGAATAAACCTGTGTTCATGTGTGTTAAAGGGCCCATAGACGGTACACTTGCGTCTGCATCGATGTCGGTGTGCGAAAATGTGTCACACCTATAGGCTTGTGCACGCACCGATTTTTGGTGTCAGACACGGTGCGAGTAAAAATCAAAAGTTTTGGTGTCGGTGTCTCGATCGGCGTGACGACTGACGTGTATGGGCGCGTGCACATTTAGTATTCAGTTGTATGTTGTATCTGAATCGTTGAGTGGAGAACGTCTGTCGTCAGGTGTTGTAATGCGCAAATCTCTTTGTCAATATTACTCACTCTTGACGTTTCTTCGTTGAGATCAATTGGACAACTAAAGTGTGTACAATTTCGTGTTACGTGTGTGGCGGAGTGCCACACCGGTGTCAGTGCAGTGTTCCATCTATTGGCCCTTTTACGATTAATCTTATTGGATTGCATGGGATAGTCTAGTCTACAGTTGGAACGTTTCCAAGTAATAGCACCGTACAGGCAAGTTTGCTTTGTTTATTTTCACGAACTGTCACTATGAAGACATGTTCGGATGCCCGTTTTTAATACAAGGGAGCAATTTACTAATTAGCAAAACGAAAAAAACGTGAGGTCGCTAGTAAATTGCTAAATATTTAGCAAATTCCTAGTTAGTAAAATGTTACACCCCTAACAATAGGTTGTTTAAAATTTTGAGCCAATCACTCTCAAGAATAGAGAAAGTGTATATACATTATACATAGATAAATAAATGTAAATATAGGCGCAAAATTTTAAACAACCTATTGTTAAGAACTTAACATTTAAATAAATAGCAATTTGCTTAATATTTAACGATTTACTAACGACTCCAAAATTTTAAACCCTCTTTTTCGTTTTGCTAACTTGTAAATTGCTAACTCCTTTTTATTAAAAAACAGGCATCCGAACATGTCCAAATTGTGACAGTTCGTGAGAATTAGCAAAGCAAGCATACGTAAATGGCCCATTGGTTGGAAATGTCCCAACTGTAAACTGGGCAATCCCATGTAATCCAATAAAATTAAAGTACACATGAACACAGGTTTATTCTCGTATTCCATCATCCTGACCTGATGTAGGTTTGTGAAAAAAAAAACATTTTTCTGCACAAAGACTTCAAATATTTCGAAATTTTCGTCTTCCGTTAACATTTTATTGATTAAAACAATTTTTAGTTCCCAAATTATGAAAAACACACGAAATAACACTTTGAAGTAAAATTGGAAACAATTTTTTTTAGGATAATGACAGATATCATATGGATTTTGCAAATTGCTAAAAATTAAATATGTTAATCGGTAGTAAACTGATAAAATCGTTTAAAATTAGCCAAACATTCATTTTAGCTTAGCAAATTGCTAAAAATAGGTTTAACAATTTGCTAAATCGTTTAAAATTTTGCGCCGTAGATTATAAAATAGTATTTAAGAAGGAGTTTTATGGAAATAAATTTAATATACCATTTACCTTACCCCTAAGTGGTTTAATTCATTTACATTTACAGAAATCCTTAGTAAAACGTCCAAGACTCTGTGTAATAATAATTGCGTGATGCATTGCAGACGTTAGATAATAGAAAATAAATTTACAAAATTATCAAACGCCAAAATAAATACGACAGTTTAAAATTATTTTAAATAATATGTATACAATTTTCAAAAACAAGAATATGAAAAAAAAAATAATTTAAAATTAATTCGGTTTTTAATCAAAAAACACAATGCAGAGTATACATACCTATAGTCTATACACATTTAACTTTTCACTATCCGTTTAATCACATGAATATCGATTTATTTGGCAAATGTTGAAATTCCTTAAGTCTGATAAATTTTGTAAATTAAATTGTTTTCAATTGGTAGTAAAATTAAGAATAAATCGAAAAAACAGTTAAAACAAAACCACACAATAAGTTTTGTTTGAACAATAAAAGAGAACATCTAATAGGTACCCTATGTTTGATTGACAATTTATTCATTCATGTAAAAAGACTTCAAAAACAAAAACCTGAAATCAGTTGAATGAAATTCCTAAAATTATTTTATCAATCAAAAATATTCATACAAAAAAGTTGCTTATATTACCTACTCTTTTCAAAATAAATAAAGAATAACTTAACTTAATTGAAAAAAGGATCTGCCGAATATTAAGTCTGAAGCGGATGGTCAGAGGTCGCGTCTTTCTTTCCTCTTCATGATATTACTATTCCATTTTATATATACAACGGTACCTACTACTCCGTTTGTTTAAATATTTTGTTGGTTTTAAATACAAAGTATGTGTATGTATTGTACGACTATGACTGGATAGTACTACTAACTTAGTAGTACTCTTCTTCAATTTCATTGTAAGCATTTTTTTTCAACTAAACTGTACATTATGTATAACAATATGTATGTACATATGTACCTATTATTTGCATAATAGAAAATGGAAACACATTTTATATTGTTAATTAATGGTCATTTAATGATCTATTGGCAAATGGCTAAAGCCATGCGAATAAATTTAAGTTTAATTTTATGAATGTAATATCTTATCATAATATATATGTACATTCCCTTAAATCTGCCATACTAATAGATGATTTGTACTGTCTTCTCGCCCGGCGATTTCGCTTAAAGAATTTGCTCCAGAGTTTCGGAAGTCTTCAAAGCCGTCTCCCCCAGATATAACCAATGTATTAGTGGTTCTTGTTTTATTTTTACTGTGCCTTGTAGATCTAAATAATAATTAAATATTTATTATAATGTTACTAAAAAAATTGGGAAATGTTATACTTTCGGTTTGCACCGACTTTGCTAAGATGTGTATCTGTAAGCTGAGTTGAATGATTTTGGCTCGGAGAAGACTCAACAAATGTAAGAAATCTAACATGACCTGTATGTCCATACGGTATTCCAGATGGAACAATGTTTATTGAACCATTTTCATATCCATATGCGGCTATTGTCAGTACAACTCCTGCACTTGTGCCAATCCAAATAAGATCTTTACATGACAGTAAAGACGTAACACGCAAACAAGCTGCTTTATGTTGACGAATGATGTCATCACAACTAGATAACATTTTATTGACAGCTGGTCCTAAATTTACTTCCGTTACTAGTTGGTATCTGCAATTAAAGTTAGAAAGAGTGTTTTTGTTTTTGATTATTTTAAAGAAACACGTACGTGTGCGCGTGAAAACATTTGATGTTTGCAGAATTTTGTACAGATATCCACACGGTGTTAAGAGACAGAACCATATTTGTAATTGGTTTGGAATCTGGTGATACTTGTATTTGATGAACTACCTGGAATGAAATTGAGAAAGTGACATGTTGCAGTTTTGCTATATACAGACATACATATATGAAATTGCCATTACATTTTTTATTTCATATTTCGTTTTTATAGACTCTTTAATACCATACTATCCGGGTGCTATTCATTTTAGATATTTTTTTAGTAGTCCTAAGCCCTCTACCATAGATATTTTTTTAAACTCTCCAATACTTCAATATATGCCAATATTAGGTTAAATTGTTTTTAATTTTTATTGGCTATAACTAACAAAAATAACTGGTCTTATGTCATTCGAGTCAACATTAAAAATGTATTATGTATATGTAAAATGTTTTCATTGAAGATACCAAAATAGGTTTTTCTTTTTGATACAAGCAATAGACAACATATGCATTATTTTAAGAAAAACATATTTTCCTATCCCTAATAAATATTTGTATTACCTTTGTGTAAGTTCACAAACGTCAAATTTTGCTGCAGTGATTCGGCATCACTGCTTTTTTGCGATGCTGATGCAGCTGTTGCTGATGCGATGCCGACTAATCACGCTGTCGTAGTGATGCTTTTTTGTTTAGTTTTTGCGCATCAGTCTATGAAAGTTTGCAATAATGAACAGTTGACGAGAAAAGTGATGCCAGAATCTGCGTTTGTGAACGTTTTACTTTGAACATTTAGGCATCGTTACTGCAGTGATGCGTTTGTGAACTTACACTTTATTATCGATTTAGTCAGATACTTACATTTTTCTACCCTGGAGAAACAAACAAATCACTTACAAATTCTGACAGATTATTTCTGCGGGGTTAACATTATCTAGTTTTTTGAGACTTTGGCGTTTTCAATTGGCAATCTGGAAGCAGAAAAAAGCATTCTGAAAGCGTTCAATTGGGTAAAAGTGACAGTTCTGATTCTGAAAAGAAGAGATTTCTCTTCTGGATTTGAAATCAGAAGTAAAAACGGAATCACTCACACATTCAAAGATTTTAAATATCATATTTCTTGAATTAACAAATTGTGCAAATTGTGAAGTTAATGAAGAAAATGGAAAATAATATTGAAAACATCTTAACAATTGTTCCTTATTTTTTTAGAAACATTGTTGGAGTCGTCTTCCTCATCTTCTTCATCAAGTGATGACGATGCAGGTGATGAATCACACATGTCACACTTTACCAATACAGTCACACAAAACTTCAAATTTTTCAGAATTCAGAAAAACTGTTCAATTGGGATTCTGCTTCTAATTCCAATTCCGGATTGCCAATTAAAAACGACATTATCCAAGTTAACTATCGTGCGTCGTCTTAATACGTCCATAACTATTACATTTCAAATGATAATTGATTAAAATAAAAATGATTGTTTAGTGAATAAACATGGCTACAAGATTGCTTCATTATATTTACACGGTTCGTAGAATGTATTACCTACATCCATAAATGTAGCAATTTGATACCTTAAAGCTTTGTTTTTGGCAACACATTTGTTTTTGCAGGTTTTCTTCAATTATTAAATTGTAAGAAGTTAATTTATTTGATTTTTCACATTTTCTTCAATATTTGTTTGAGTCTCTGTAGTTTGTATAATCTAAGTTGTAAGTTTATTCACTTATACATAAATACGGTATTTTCATTCTCTTTACCTCATCTAATTGTAGTAAAAAATATCAGTTTCAGTCATCAAGACATTAAAAGGCCTATTTATTACAACATTTCTCTAATTTAGCTCATTTGGACAAAGACCAATATAAATGTAACACTTGTTAACATATTCAAATAAGTTGTCTTACAGTTTTCAATCAATTTTTACTTTTTGTGTTAAATCTTTAAAATGAATGAAAGCAACTCAACGCCATTAAGTTCAGCATACTCGAATTATATTAAGTAGATACATATAAAGCTTTGACTGAAGTTATTATTAATTTAAAAGAAATTAAGTTAATTGAGGGAGTGACGGAAATGATTAAATTTACTTAATTTTTTATGAAAACAAAATTTTTTGAATTTGATATAATTTTTATTAGTTTGGGAGTGTTTTAACAGGTAACTTCTTTAATTCGAAATATAATTCATTTTCATTTAGCGAAAAAAAAAAAAAAATATTCCAAAGCCAGTCTCAAACATTTTAAACATGTAAAAATAAAAAAAAAACTACTTTAAGGCCGTGTGCGAATTGCGTAAAAATCCTGGTTAAATTTTTCCCCTTTATGGGAAAATTAAATTAACAAATTCGCAACAAAATAACTTTGGCGATATCTTTTGTTTTGCATAATAATGTATAGTATAGTCCATTACATATATAAATCTGAAAACTTACACACAATTTGTTTTATTTTCAAAACAATGCACAACATTTACTATGGGTGAATTTCGTTTAACAATAATTATAAAACTAAGGATTGAGTGCAAACGAGATATTCAAAGAGCAAAAGAAGGTCAATAACTTACTTGTAAGGTTTCAGTATCCATAACCTTTATAATTCCTTGAATAGAACACCATAATTTTAAATAGACGGTCAACAGTTTCGTCGCTGGACTTGAAACAGTTCCAATCGAAATACAGAAGGGCGAAGTTGTTTTCCAACGAACTATGAAATTAGAAGATTTGAAAGTTGTTCAGAATCAGAAATTCGTAAGTCGACAGGTATTTTCTTACCACCATCCCTATGATAGACAAGTAAATCACCGTTTGCCAAAGAAACAAATATTCGGTTGTTAAGGTGCCTGATATTTAAGAATATATAATATCTATCGTTATTAAATTAAAAGATACAAATATTGCTAAACTAACAGTATTGATAGAACAGCTGAAGTGTGTTGAATCTTTATTTTGTTTTTTTTTATTCGAATGCTTTCACTACAGTTGTAGACGTGAACATAACCATCTTCAGTTCCAAGCCACATAGTTGATTGGTTGTTATCAATTTCATCTTCACCGGAATATGAACTCTGAAACTTGAAGTTATTTTTCATGAAAAAATTACTGAACATTTGCAATCTTTTTATTTATTTGATTTTCTTAGAATACTGTTATATAGTCGTTAAACCAACAAAAAACGGCTGGAACGTTACAAATAAAGCGATAACTTTTAGATTTCGAATGATAAATTGATTGAAATATAAACTAATGCATACTAAATAAACAGGGCTTCTATACTGCCTCATTATAATTTTTAAATGTATAATATAGTCATTTTGAGAGTGAAACAAACTATAATTACATATGTCGTTGTTTTCATATTCCAAAGCAGATTAAGTTAATTAAGGGAGTGACGGATAGACTTTCATTTATTTAATTTTTCTTAAGGGCAAAAAATTAGTCCAATGTGATGTAATTTTCATTGGTTTTGGCGTGTTTTTCTTCATTTTTCATCACGAGTACATTTTTTTTTTTAATAATTCACTTTTAAAGTTTAAAAAATAAAAAAAAAAAAACGCAAAAAAACTTTTTTTTCGAGATAAGCTTGTGCATATTTTTCTTAATTTTTTTATTAATTGCGGTGATGGTTTCTTTTAAATACATTTTTGAAAAAGTACCTAAATTGGGGTTTTTCTCTTTGAAATTTCCACAAGCACACATAGAAATTATGCCCACGCCCAGCCCATCCGCTCTCAAATAATTTTTGTTGTTGGTTTATTGCCGGTTGTTTTTGTTTTTGCCTTTTTGCACCAAGAACAGAAAAACCGATTATTGGAGGTTGAGGAACATTTTGTTATGACAAACCAGTTTTTTCTCAACGGGTTGACTAGAGAATTCGCGTGATAGGAAGTATGTAGTATGCACTATGCAGAACAATATTGTGTGGGTTATCTAACTACTTTTTGTACCCTTTAGTTTGATGACGTAGTAGATGTCATGATCGTTTTTTTTTTGTTATAGGTATTTGATCTTGATTTTTTTGTGGTAATAGAGAGGCGATTTATTGTTCTTTTCTTTGCCAAAAACAAAAAAAAAATAGGGCATTTGAAATCAGGACCTGTTTTCGAGAAAATAGGGAAATGGAAAGGAAACGTACACCTACAGCACAGACTGTCCTTTTCTTTGGTTATTATTGTTGTTTTTTCTTTACTTTTCCCACTTTAGCGTGTTATTGATCTTATAAGGATACAAATAAACAAAATTCCTGACTATATGGCGATGCCATGAAATTCATGACAAAAATACATAGGTCACTAACACAAATAAAATCATTTACATGAAGTTTGAGTTTGCCGATTTAGGACACCCAGCCTTAAAAAAAGCCTTACTAAAAAACAGAATTCCATTATATTTTAAATATCTATATATTTATGTATGTATGTATTGACATAAATATGTACCTTATTTAAACGGGTTTTGGGTAAATTCAATTAAATTTGACTCATTTTTCGAGAAAATTTTACTTAGGGTATTCATGCAGAGTCTTTAAGGCAATTTATTAATTTACCATTAAAGCCTGAGCACTTCGAGTTTGCTTTGAGCAGAGTTTGATCAGAACTCTCCGATATATTTATGAAACACACTTAAGCACTGAAACTGCTGAACTGTCAAAAGCAAACTGTCTCTGTCATTTCACATGGAAAAAGAGTGAGTTAGCCGCACTCAGCTTTTTACTCCATTCGCTCGGTCATTTTAAAACAATCTGAGCGCTACTATGTGTTTGAGCTACATAAAAAAAAAACAGATTTTTGTACAGCCAGTTCTTGCTTTGAGCTTAGAAAGAAAAACGCCTTAAGATTTATTTATATGTACATATATCGGTAAATGAACTGTAAAATTGTATAAATGGAAAACTTCTTATAGGGCACATATACCTATATTACGCAAACACGTTTGTTCAAACGTGTGTTTGAGCAAACATAGTTTAGAGACACACAATACAAACATGTTTGAGAGTAATTAGTTGCGTGACGTTTTTCATCTGAATCAGACCTACGGAGCAATTAGGAGAAAACATTGTTTCTATACAGGTACATACATATGTACATATATGTATGTAGGTATATTCTTTTTTTTGGAAACAAAAAATGACCCACAGAGTGTTAATCAGTTTCAAAATTTTATTCTGCATAGGTATCTCCACGGTCAAATACTTTTTGAGAAAATGGTACCACAAAATGTTCCTTAGCCTATTTATAAATAGATATATGTACATACGCATGTACTTAAGTATATAAAACGTCCAATCACAATAAGTGGCCATAATGTTAAGGCATAAACCCTTGAATGAATCTTTTCTATTTTAAACAGGGGTACTGCTTTAGTTTAGAAGTTGGACAATCTATGTACATTGTATAATGAACATAGATGCCAAGTTTATGAATAACTTTCCCAGTGGGGAAAATATCCAAAATTGCAATTTATGGTATAAATTATTCAACAAAAATAGCATGCATAATTATAATAAAACCAATGCTGGAACACTCTTTGTTTACCGGATTTTTAAGACAATTTGATGTGTTTAATGTAGTAACTGGGCTGACTATCTGTTCCTCTGGTAAATGTCCTTCTTGCTCGGATTCATCACTAGAACTATTTGAATCTAATTTTAAATCCGATGCTGCATTCGTATTTTGTTTTTTTAACTGCTTTTCAGACAATTTAAATGCGTCGACCCCTTTAAGTGCGCTCGACTCACCATCTACATCTGAACAACTTGAAAACTGTTTTGTTTTGCTGTAAGAAATTAAGTTTGTTACATACAAACCTTAATCAATTAAAATTGTTTAATATACTTTTCGTTACATGCTGGAGCCGATGTCAAGCATACAATGCGAGCATTACAAACTCCATTGCAACTAGTTACGTGTGGTTCGGGAAAAAGGCTTATTACACAAACTTGTCCAACATATCCATCACTGTTACAGACCCACACTTCCTTTGGTTCACTTAAAGTTGGTTCTGCACATGTAAACTGTAGACCTGCCCTCGTCTTAACAATAGGAATTGAGGTAACAAATTGTGGAACAGGATGCCGCTCTAAAGTTGAAGCTAAAAATTTAGTAAAAAAAATAATAAAAATAATTTTCTAATAATTTCTTATGATATCTTTTGTAAACCTAGTTTTTGTTTAGCTTCATTGAATGCCTCTTCCCATTGACAACGTTTTTCTGCACTGCTGAAAATTACTTCCAAATGCTGGCTTCCATTTCTAAGAACAAATATGTGTTTATTCAAATTGTGTACATTATTATAGATACTACATACATATGTATATAGATAAATTTTTGCATTTTTATTAAATTCACAGTATAATAATATCATTACAATAATAAAGGGGCGACTTAAGATTACAGACAAAAAATTTGTTTTAATGGGTAGGAGAGCATTTCCATAGGACAGCTTCAAAATATTACGGTGGGGAATCCCCCTAAATACGATTAAAAAAATTTTAAAATTTCAATAATCGGTCTATTTTTATTTTATATTGAATAAGAGCATTATTATTGCACATAATGTGTCAAAAAAATGTATATATATACATAACATATATATTATTTACATATGTATACATATATGTATGTATGTATATGTATGTAAATATATACAATTAGAAACTTTTCACGCGCTTTGAAATTAAATTTGTTGAAATGATTTTTGTTGACATTTTTTTGGCGTTTCGTAGGGTCTGTGATTTTCTGTAAAATGTCGTTCCACTTCGTTGTGCACAGTCTCTCTCTCGCTGAGAGAATTTTACCCCACTCCTTAAAAATATGTCTGCTGTGCCTGTGACTGTGAATTTCTGTGCACAAAACGCTTGGAACAGACCTTATAATATGGACAGGATTCACAGTGCATAATCTCTGAGAGAATTATTGAAAAGCCCATACAAAAGCAAAAGCTCTGAAAGAGGGTCCCGATGTTGGAAATTGGAACCCGCCATATAAAAATTGTCAGTATAAAAATTTGTATGAGATGAGTCTTCTTGGCAACTCCTTATTCTTTGAATCAGCTCACTAGGAGTTTTCTGCAGATTATGGTTTAAAATGACTAAAATTACTAGACTACATGTATCGATGGATAAGTGCTGAAATCTCCTTACCCATGACCTTAAACACTCAACTAATCTGCTCAGATCAATATACATTAAATTACATTATGTTTCTTTAAGTAATAAGCATTAAAATAATACTTACGGTGAGTTGATCATTATATCCAACATGTTAAGACGGGTTTCATTTAATTGACGTTCAGATAACTGATTTTGGACTTCTTGATTCATGTCTCGTATAGCTTCTTCTAATATTTGATGCGGAAATTTGATAGTTGCGGCAATTTCAGAAATTTGTTGTAATTTATTAAAGTCATCTGCTAGTTGTTCAAACTCATCACTTTCTTTTCGAAAAGCTTCTTCTTTTGCTGGAAAAAGTAAAAAGCACATTGACTAATGTAATTGCAATCGTGTGTATGCCGCCGCGCCGCCGCGCCACCTTATGTATAAGTATGTATTGATTTAAAAAATGTTACAGTTACTTCAGTGATTTTATCTACTCTATAAAAATTATAAATTGTTGATAGGCGATCTTATTGAGAGGATTAGATCTAAGGTTTTTAAATCTTACCATCAATTAACCTTACAAAAAACATCAAAAGAAACTTATCCAGACAGAAAAGGATGTGATACCTAGTCGAATCTTTCAATCTAATGGTACTAATTGGAAAAAAGTGATGGTAAGTCAAACACACTTTATAATAGCTGAAATTCATCCTCCTTAATTATTTTTTGGCAGTAGGACACAGTACCTTAAGTTTACATAACTCGTTTTCCAATTTTTTATTTGGTAATATTTTACAGATGGAGAATTGGAGGCTAACAATTCCGTCTTACTTCTTACTTACTGACTATCTTAAGTCAATAAAAATAAAATTTAAAACTGCAATACATTTTATAGAATTTTGTTATAATAATAACTTATGATGACTTCAGTCAACACCAAGTATAATCATTTAAGAAAATAGAATCCGATATGAAATCGAAAATCTATTTTTAAGAGTTTTTTATTTATTACGGTAAATATGACAAACAAACTTATGTTACATGAATTATTAACTTCCCATAGGAAGTTATAGTAAACGGTCCGGTTTGTCAGATTGCAGTTTTTGACAAATCTAGACGTTTGGAATTTAAATCAGTCATTTCTAGAGAGATATCTATGTGTGCGTTTGTTGCGTTCATACGTTCGATCGTTTCTAAGTACGTTCGTACTTTGGAGATACCTTTTTTCGTCCATCAAAAAAGGTATTAGAGAAAAAAATTAAATTAGTAAAAAAGGTAAGATAAAATATTTAATATACATACTTGAAAACCTGTATAAAAAATATTTATTTTATTAGAATAAACTACAATATTTAGATTAACAAATATGTATGTTTACGAGAAAAAAAAAGTGCAAAATATGACCTTAGAGGCACGAGATGATGACATCGGATCAAGTTTTTGTAGGAAAATATTTTTTTTCATAGGACATAAACTTTTGATTTCCGGTGCCCACGTTCCAGAAAAAAAAATTGGGAAATAACCCATACCCTAATCTACACATACCTACATCATAAAAGAGGCTGGGTACGACCCACACTGATAACTCCCCATTATTTTTGTATGTATTTATTTATTACCGTCCATCAAGTTATAAGACTTTATAAAGATTACCATATGAATTAATTTTAAATATATACAGTTTTAAATAGATAAAATAGTTAAGTTAAATATATGTACATACATAATATGTTATACGATTTGCAACAAGCTTAGCAGTTTTCTTTGATTCGATTTCTATTCATATTAAAATCAATGATACGATTTGTGATTAGACTGTGTGTAGAATGACTATGATATGAAACATATACAAAATTACCGTTTCTTGGTCGCAAACTACGAACAGTTGCATACGTATTAAAAATTGACAACATCAATTTATAATTGGATTGGGGAGATTATAATCGAAGAGTACTGAATTTAATGAAAGGCTTAAGGTCAATGAGAACACTTCTGCTTTCATAACATAGAATATTTAAAGAATCAAAAGTTTTACGCAATGCAAAAATTGATTCACGAAATAGAAAGAATGATTTTTGGAAAGAAGAAAGAGGATAGAAAAAAATAACTCTTTGTAAAGAGGTGCTATCAAGTTTTTAATCAAAAAATAAAGGATTATATATTTAGTCATTAAAAAAGAGTCCATCCAAAAATTTTGATCAGTAACGGTGAGAAGTAACAAGTGAGAAGTTCACTATTTCTGTAGATATCTTATTTATCACTAATTTTGACATACTGTAGAATTCTAGATAACTTTTAATCCAGCTGAGCAGCACAGCTGCTAGAAACATTTCAAGTTTCTTTTTCAATACATTATGTTGAATTCGATTTAAAAATATTTTCCATAAGACAATAGCTGGTTATAATCGATAAGTTAGTCGATGTCGACCTTCCACTCATAGAATCATGTTGGTGTTCAGATATATGATTTTGAACTAAGAAATACAATTTGTTATTAGGTTATTACTATTGCTTGGAAAACTTAGGGATAAACTGAAGTTCTGCAATAGTTATGTAGACCTCAACATCACTTTTTAAACAGGACTTATGTAGAGGAGGTGGTACCCGTGGCGTGAGGGTTAGTGCGTTGGACTGTCATGCCAAAGTTCTAGGGTTCGATCAATGCCTGTGCCACCTTAAAGTTTTTACGGGTACTGCCTCTTGCGAGGAATTGACAAATCCTCCAAGAGTATACTTCTTGTCATGAAAAGTGCTTTCTCAAAAATTTAGCCGTTCGGATTCAGCATAAAAAACTGTAGGTCCCCTCCATCCCTGCCATTACTCGCACACTGGAATGGTTAAGAGTTGTAAGTCACTCGGCCCTGGCTCTATACGAGCTGTAGTGCCACAAAATGTAATGTATGTATGTAGAGGAGTAATAATAGAATACCTAAAAAAAAAAACACCTTGACTCAAAGACATATCTATATATAAATAGGTCAAGGAAAATTTGTTGGTACCATTGCCGCCCCAGGCAAATGACTAGTTTGTAAGTAAATACTAAAGTTTAGATCACATAATTAACACAAAAAATTGTGTATAATTTTGTGTATTTCTGTCATAAAAATAAAATTGTAATCATAAAATCCTTGACTAGAGCAAGTTCAATGTCTTTCTTTATAATATTTAATCACTCATCCTCCCCAATCCCCAGATTCAAATTGATCATCTTTGGAATTATTTAGGAAAAAAGGTCTTAAAATCTTAAATAATTAATAAAAATCAGCTTAAAGCCGTTATCTTGGATGAATGGAACAAATTTTCGCCGGAAGTCACTTAATGACGAATCGTCTCCAAGATGTAACAAAAGTAAAATAATATTTCTATTACACTCATTCTTTTAAAGTGTAAGGAAATATTCGTTTTTTTTTCGTTTAATTTTATCCCTAATTTCGCTATTAAAAAATAGAATTTCATAAACTCACTTTTTACTTTACACTTTAGATAAGTAAGGAATATTTATATTAAATATTTTAATTATATAATATGTACAATACTCTGAATCTGAACTTGTACAGCTCCAAAACAAATTAAAACATTTTGAAGTGTTGCACGAAATTCCTGGACTAATAAACATACATAATATTAGAATTACATCTGATATTAATACAAATTGATAATGAATGGATTTATCTTAAAATCCGAATGTACGGTCTTTGCATATTAATTAGGAAGTACATACATATATTACAGTTAAAAATGTTTACTCACATTTTATTTTTTCTAAATTTTCTAGTAATACCTTGGTTAAAAATTTGTATTTAGTGGTATCTAAGGTGACTGCAATACTTGCAGGACAATAAGATCTGAAAGGAAATACAAAGTGTAATATGAGATTCTATTAGCACTTAATTATTTTTTGCAATGAAATATCACTGCATACTTACGTATTTGGCTTTTTGACTGATCCACTTCTTCGTTTTAGGCTTGTTATCAGCAAAAAATCATTAAAAAGGAAAAGACCCCTTTCCTTCCTAGTGCCTTGAACAGTTGCCACAAATACTAAGTCAAATATTATGAACTGGCGATCAGGGCCGTTGAGATTTGTTATACCTTCGATTATGTTTTCTAGCTCACGCAAAGTTGCCTCTCTTTGAAAATTTTCCAAAATTTCTTTTTCTTTGCAATTTATATGGACTAATATGTCATGAACAAGTTTCAAAACATCTTGAAGGTGTTTTTGATCTGGATGTTCCGCAATAGTGTGCTTTATAAGCCGTGTAAATAGCATCTTATAGCTTAAATAAAATGTTTAACTGATTATTGAAAAAAAAAACATTTCTTATGTTAACAAACTTTGGAAATTTTTGTACTGGCTTTATTAAAAGGTTATCCAAAGTTAGTTTTCCCTTATGCTCCCTTGCTGTAGCCTCCAAAAATTTGGCGAAGGAGGGCCTCGATTGTTTGGCTGTGCGGATAGCATTTTTTGCTCTGTTACAATTATTTACAAAAGATGTGTAGACTTCTAATACTTCAGTTTTTGAAAACTGAAATTTATAAAGAAGATAAAAAGGAAAATTTTGTAAATAGAATGTACTTACAATTTCAACGAAAGCATCACCTACTTTTTGTTCTGGTACCCATGTGTCTAATCGTTTTTTTAGTTCCTTTAGAAATCTCTCATGAATTACGAGTATATCTGGAACCATGAAAAATATTTCGTCAACAGTTTTGGGATCAATCATGCCAACATTTTCCGGTGATTTGAGAACATTTAAGTATTTTAAGACGACCATCTGCAAAGACTCAACGTATGACTGCTCATTTCGATATATTTCTTCAGCTATATGGGTGCGAGTATCCTTAAAATAAAAGACATTCAATAAATATATATAAATGCTGTTAAAATCTGAAATGTTAAAATTTCACAGCGGTATCTGAGATACTATTTTAAAGTTAACATAACTTCTACTCTTAAGTGTTTACTAATTGATCTCAAATTTGAAATTGGAATCATTATCCAATTTTTAAAATTAAACAACTTTTAAAATGTATCTTGGTACATTTTGGCATATAATTCACAGAGTAGTTTTACTTTTAATTATTATTTTAGTTGAATATTATTAATCCATGTAGAGCACCAACAATTATTCTATATAGAGCAACAACAAAATTTACACGCAAACAAATTCTCACACACAAAAAATAACACTATGTTTTTTCGGAGAATTTAAGAAACGAAAGTGAATTCCGATCGGAAATCAGATTTCTTTCGAGGTATCCATTGCGGAACTAAATAAAATGAAGCAAACAATCGCGTTCGTTTTAATATTTTCCTTACAAATTTGTAGTTTAAATTTCCGAATAGATTCCGCAATGATTTTTCATCGGACAACTTCTGAAGAAATTCAACGCGTAGCTGTCAAAAAATGTTGCCTAATCGCACTGCACCGCTGAGCGAAGGAATGCGATGTATTTTGTCGGAAGATTTATACGAAATGCTTATCGGAACGAATACCTCGATAGAAAATTCTCCGATTTCGAACAAATCGGAGAAAATTTTCTTCCGAACGGATACCTCGATAGGGCTGAATATATTTAAATCGCAAAACATGTTGAAGTTCTCTATTTTGGAGAGGACCAGCTATTCAGGTGGTCTTCATCCTAAATCGCAGGTTTTAAAGACCTATACTGCTGTAGACGGCTTTTAAGCCATGCTCGTTAATCTTTTATATTAAAACATTTGTACTTTATATGTTGAAAAAATATAGATAATAATAATAATAATATAATGTATAGTCTGTTAGAAATTCATTATACAAGAATTTTTACAAACGATGAGAATAAGGGTTGCTAAGGAACCACCTTTCTGTTGTCCCTATGAAAAATGAATGTCTGATGTTTTTGTGTTGTAGAAAATGTCTACATAAAAATATAAGATTTTATAAGTGAAAGTTCTACATAAGTATGTATTTGTTGTTCCTACTTTTTTTATAAAAAAAATGTCTTTCAATTTATAAGAAAATTTTACCAAATTTGTTCCACTTTTAATTCATAAGATATCAGAGTCAAACAAATAATTTCTTGCAGTTACAAGTTTGAATTAGAAATGCAATTTATGCAATCGATAAAAATGTGGAACTTGGAAGACAAATAGGTACAGGTTCCGGCAGCGAGGCATGGAATTATACACTTTGATTTGCATTTTCATATATATGGTTGATGATATGGTTGTCCAAGCATTGCAGTAAAACGAATTTGGCAGACGGATGAGGTTTGAAGAAGCAATGTTGAAAATCTTGTTGAATGACACGTTTGAGGAGTAATGAGGAGTAGTAAATAAACAAAACTTCCGTTATTGGGCCTCTTAAAACCCACAACAGCTCCATGAACGAACTCTTCATCTCCACAGTCCCAAGGTCTCTGTTTGGTGTGGCATTAGTCGAAACTTCATTATTTACTTTTTTCGTGAAAATGCAGATCTTCTCACAAACGTCTGCAGGAGTGTTTTGACAAAAAATGTACAGCACTTGACTGATGTGATTTTTCGTACGAAATTTATCATTTTTTTTTTTTAACTTCCCATAGGGAGTTATTGTTATCGGTCCGATTTGTCAAACTTAAATTTTTGACAAATCTGGACGTTTCAAGGTTCCTAGAATCTAGATCCGTCATTTTTAGACAGATGTCTGTGTGTGCATTTGTACGTATGTAGGTTCGTTTCGTACGTATGTACGTTCGAGATACCCTTTATGTTAACGGTATCTCAAGAACGGGTAAAGATATTAACTCCAATTAAATTTTGTTCGATAGGTTATAACTACGAAAGATGCAGAAAGGATTTTCAAAAACATTTAGTGAGCGGTTTTTTCACTATAGCAGTTTAAAAAAAAGTGAAAATTTTAGTTGGTGACAAATATTTTAGGAACGGATAAAGCTATTAACTTCAAATAAAATTTATTGTGTACACTGTGTTGTGGTACAGATTTGGTATAAATTTGAAAAAAGTTCAGCTTACCGTTTTTTTTTTTAAATGAAAAACTAAAAAAAAATTGTCAAAAGTTGTTTCTTGACAGGAATATTTCGAGAGTAGTCAATTATTTTCACTTCGAATTTATTTTATTTTTTGCAAAATACAATGTTAACATACGGTACATTTTTCACAAATATTGAATTGATAGTTTTTTACAATAAATAAAAACTACAAAAAGTTCTAAAAAAAAAATTGGTAAAAATCAAAAGTAAATCGATTAATATCAGGAACGCCAAGTTTTCAAAGTATGCTTAATGGGAAGTTATCAGTGTGGGTCGCACCCATACTCTTTATTTTATTTTTCATTATTTTTGACTGCTTTTGTAATGGCAACATCTTAATTCATTAATAAAATTTGAGTTTTGGTTAAAAAAAATGAGTTTGTAACAATTTTTTTAAATCTTCCATAACTTGCAGCGCGGACCCTGTAGGTACTTTTCAAAAAAAGAGAAACGTACTGTATGTTACCGGTTCACAAAAAAAAATTACTTTTATTTAGATAGATCCAATATAATAAATTCTTATCCAATATGCAATATACATATGTATGTTAAATATTTAAAAAATACAACAAAATAAGAGCATTTATTGCTATCAAACAATGTTGTCCTAATCGACTAGTTTGTTTCAATAAAATGAGAGCAATCCATTTTAACTTTTGTCTATCTTCTGCGAACAATGTGATCCGTTATGCGCTCACGGTCACGCTCGGTTGCGATTTGAATACATAAAGTGACTAATCTGTAACAACTAAAAGTTGCTAAATAATAAAGTTCTGATATTCAATTCTTACTTATTAAAAAGTTCTATTTAAAGGAACTGTATGGACAAGACAAATCACTGCACTGAAGGTGAACATGCAAGCATTTTGGTATCGCGAGATCCTTCTAATAAGGCAGATTTCAGGAAATTAATACTAAAGGTTAGGTTGGTATTCGATTCCGCCGAAGATAATATAAAAAATTAGTAACCTATGTATGTATATGAATCAAAGTATTGAATTGATTTAGTTAATTTTTAATGTCATTTTTACCAATTTACTAAACTTTAAAGGTGGTTTACCTAATTTTAAACATTTTTAACATTTTACTATCTATTAGCATATTGCTAAAGTTAAAATCCCGAAAACCCTACCTTAACTTTTAGCAATTTGCTAAATTCTTATATCTGTCATTATCCTAACAAAATTACTTTCCAATTTTACTTCAAAGTGTTTTCATAATTCGGGAACTAAACATTGTTTTTTAATCAATAAAATGTTATCGGAAGATGAAGATTTCGAAATATTTGAAGACTTTGTGCAGCTTACAAAATCTAACTCATCAAGAATTGAAGATGAACGACGACTAAGCGCGTCGCACGCACGTGCGTCGGTTGAATGGAGCCAAAACCAGATGGCCACTGATCCCCATTTTTACAAGAAAATATTGTTCAGCTAAGAAGCTCATTTTTGGTTGAATCAGTATGGAAAATTCTCGTATTTCGAGTGATCATAAATCACAAGCCCGCTGCATCCAAAGTAACTGTTCTGTTTGGTGTGCTCTACGGGCAGAGGGTATAATTGGTCTTTTTTTCAAAAATTAAATCGGCCATAAAGTTATAGTCTACGGTAAATGCTTTTCCTTTGGTTTCAACAAGAAGGCGGCGGCGCGGCGGCGGCTGCGGCCTGGCTACATGCCATACAGCCAACGAAACAATCAATTTATTGAAGGAAACTTTTGGTGAGCTCATAATCTCGCTCGCTTGTGTTGCGGGCCTGCGGCGGCGTAGCCTCCAAGATTGTGTGATTTAACACCGCTGGATTTTTGTTTGGGTTATGTGAAGTTGCTTGTCTACGCAAATAAGCCTTAGTTAGACGATTGGATTTTTTTCGAGCTCGAAATTATTCTTTGCCATAACATTAAATTATATGCGTTCTATTTCTTCTTGCAAACCACACGTCTATACAAAAAATTAACGAAAAATAAAATAATAAAGATAAGTTTCTTTTTTTTCATTAATTTTTGATCAGTCAGTTAGTGTTTTTTAACAATTTTTTGTAGCTTCTACACTGTTTTAATACGTGGTGGAAAAATAATTAGAAGCGAAAATAAGGCTTATAATTTCATCTTTATAAATCAAAAGATTTTATTTAATTTAATTTTATTAATTGATATTTAAACTCTAGGTATATCTTAAACAAAAAATAAATAAATTTATTTCATAAGCGAAACCATAATTTGATGTTCCTTCCTCTTTTTTTTTTGGGTCATTATGTTATACATTTAAGAACTTTATCTTTTACTTTTTACTCAATATCTGGTTGGATTACTTTATTTTCGAGTATTGCTTCACACCCTCTGTCAATTTAGTCCTCACATATCCTCAATGAAATGTTCTTCCATGCCACTCCAATGTTTTTTAAGAAATCTTCTGCACTTTTGGACTTTTTGTTTTCCAAAGATCATTTTACATCTGCCCAGAAGTTCTTTATCGGATAAATATCCGAACTTTGGGCTGGCCACTTTAGAACTTGTACATTTTCATCCTCAAACCAACGCCTCATAACACGTGAAGTGTGTTAAAAAAAATTACGAGCCTTGTTTCATACAAAATAATTCGTTTCAAATTATTTTTCCACCAATGTATATTCGCACTCATAGATACCTGAAATATTACGTTAAGATCATCAATTTTGATTTAAATGTATCCTACAATATTTTCTCAAATTATAAAAATGTTATTTTTCAGCCAAAGCTGTAGGGACCCATAACAGAAAGTTTTTGAGTTACTTCGATGCCCGCTTATACCTTTCTTTCAATCGAAAGGAAGAAGTATCGATCTTTCCTACACATCTGGGATGTTTACCGCACACGCCTGATTCGTGAAACAATGGTTATTTTATAAATATTTAAGAAAGAATTAAAAAAATGATTTTGAGTTTTCGAAGTGTTAAAGTGTCAAAAGAAGCGAATGAGTGACCACGACAACAAAATAACCAGCAATGGTGATGTATTTGCTTGTTTGATCGTATTTACAATTTTTAATTTCAAAAAAAGGCGACCCTAGTATTTGTAAAACTTTGGCTTCAAACTTCAAGCGTTCACTGACATTTCACACAATAAATAACACTATTTACAAAATAAACATACAAATTTCGCCACATAAATCTCGAAAACAACGTTTTTGAAATTGGTACTTTTAATTTATTTTATTGTATGTATAAAAAGAAAAAAATATTTCCAATTTCAAAATTCAACAAATAAAAACAAATTGCTTTTCAGCTGTCACGCGCCCGACCGAATAGAAAATAGATCTTCTTTTTCTTTGCTCGGTCGTTTACGATATTACGAAAAAAAGTCATAGCAACGCTTATAGCTAAATCACAATATTGCGTTAGGTCGGTCCGGCGTTGACGCGCGTTTGATCGTTTTTACGATTTTGTATTTCAAAAAGCGCGACCCTAGAATTTCCAAAACGAAATTCAACCTCAAGCGTTCACTGACATTTCACACAAATTAAACACTATTTACAAAATAAAGAAACAAATTTCGAGCCAGAAATCTCGACAACTAAAAAAAACCCATTTGAGGTTGGCACTTTTAATTTATTTTCTTTTATTTTATGTAAAAAAGAAAAAAATATTTCATTTTTCAAAAATAAACAACAAATAGCTTTTCAGCTGTCAAACGCCCGACCGAATAGAAAATAGATCTACTTTTGCTTTGCTCGGGCGTTTACGATATTACGATATAAAGTCATACCAACGCTTGAGGTGATATTTCGGATTGCCTCATAAGAATACATAGTTTCTATTCCAAAAGTCAAAGCCCGACCGACCTAACGCTATATTGTGATTTAGCTTTTAAGGTAATGTTCGGAATCAAAGCCCGACCGAACTAACGCTATATTGTGTTTTAGATTTAAACCTTTTGATTGAAAGTTTATCGTATTCATAACACACAAACTAAAATATATGCCAGGTTTTCAAAGTGCAATGGAAGTTATCAGTGTGGGTCGCACCCATCCTGTTTTTAAATCATAATATTGAATAATTATTAAAATAAGAAGTAGTACCAACAATGCAAAAAACAAAGTCTGTCAAAATCTCTTTCGAATTCTCGCACTGTGTATTGCACAAAGTACAAAAATAAATAACCATTAAATATGACGTTGCTACTGTCGGTGCCGAACCTGCCTTAAGGCAAAACAGACAGTTGCCTGGGGCGCCAATCAGCTAGTGCGGCAAAATTGGTGGGAAAATTGGTTTTTCTCTGCGATATTTCAAAGAATGTAGACTTTAAGGATTGCGAGAAACTTGAAGCAATTTTAACAGCAAGAATTACGAAGTTCAAAAGGATTACATTCTAGCTAGGGATCTCTTGAGTGAAATGCATATATTCAATCAAACGTCAAATCTTGCTGATCTAAAACTGCTATTAATTTTAAATTATTTAGCTTCAAACCATTTGCTTGAAATGTATCAAAATTTAACAACTGCGTTAAAAATTCTCTTAACGTTTTCTGTAAGTGTTCCTACATTGAAGCTAGTTTTTAAAACTTAAAATAATAAAATCACATTTACTGAAGAGCGATTAACAGCCTTGACAACAATTTCCATTAAAAAAGACATGCTGAATCGTACTGAAGAAGATAAAAACGCTAACAGATTGGCAAAAATGAAATCGTGAAGAGCAGCATTTTAATGTCAATATGTATTTTGTAAAATTATTTTATCGAAAATCCTTAAAATGTATTAAATAAAACTTTTAAATATTATTTTGTACAATTTTTATTTTTTTTTAATTTTGGGGCGCCAAAATTGAATTTGCCTGGGGCGGCAAAAGTCCCAGGTTCGGCACCGGCTACTGTATAACGTAAATCTCATATATCGTATCCTATTTAAATCAAGAACATTTTGTAATACCTGACAAGTTTTAAGTTAACATTAATTCATAGAAAAAAATATCAAGACATTTTTTACAAAAAAAATGTGAATCAAATTCGTTGTTTATGTACAATGTACATTGTGCATATACTCGAACATTCATATTAAGGTACCCACGAAAAAAAAAAAAAACAACAATCTGTTTCATATGTATACTTGTAAGTAGGTAGGTGCTTCTGAGATTTTGTTTTGTATACAAGTTTTACACAAACTTAAAATAATAGCAAAGATAAATTTTAACTAAAAATATATATTTACCATGTATCAATACCAAAATAAACAATCTTTCATCGGTTGATCTTCGGAAAACAGAACATTCTTATTTTAAGAACTGCTTTTATTTGCATGTTTGGATATTCACATCATTAGGTATATGAAAAATCTAATAATGCACGAATAAATATAAATTGATCAAAAAACAACAAAACACGGCTTATTATAAGAGTGAAAGATATAAAACAATTACTTCACCACTAAACTTTGGTTAGAACTGTATTAAAATAAATAAATAACGACACTTTTTGCTGAACACACAAGGTAAACTAGACAAAACGTTCTTATAGATGGTATATTCCAAAAGATGTTAAAATTATATTATATTTTATATTCATGCGCAGTAAAATTTCTATATAAATGTATATGCTTTAAAAGCTATCTGTAAATTGAAACGCTATTAATAAAGTCCATTACATTATGTCTAAACTTAAATTTGTGTTTGGTTCTTATTTGTACCTATTATTAAAATACAGGCAGTGTTACTGCCGACAAATTTGAGAAGGTCGTTAGCAATACATAAATATGTACAAGTACATACATGAGTTATGAAGTGAACCAGGAAGAGAGGATGGATACAACACAAAGTAATAACTTTCCAAGTGCCTTTGAAAACATTACATTTATTAAAGATGTTTTGTTATAATAATTCCCTAATCAAGAGGGGTGTTTATCTTACAGCAGAAGTGCTCAAAAAATTTGCTTCAAATATGTGTTATGATTTTTAACTACGAAAACTGATATTCTAGAAAAAGTTTTTAAAGTAAGTAGGTAACGGTAACACTTTTTTTTTTTATTCTGCAATTTTTTTTTATTTTACCTTTAGAGATTTCGTGAAACAGAAAGTTCTGATAAAGTTTGTGTTTTTTGACCAATTTTTAATGTCAAATAAAAGAAAACAACATTTACGTTATCCATTTTATCAATACGATAGATTTTTATGGACCAGACATGTTTGATTAGTGGTAAGTTGGATCTTTTTTTTTTGTAACTGTACTTGAAACTTCGCGTTTTTCTCCTAACCATATTTTTAAAACTTTAGTCCACCATATCTTAAAAACGGCTTGGTCAATTTTCTTTGCATTTATTTGTAACAAAAAGTAGCTTGAAAAGCTATGATAAATCTTAGGGCAAATTTCCATAAAATTGACCTTCAAAAGTGATGAAAACGATTTTTGTACCTTATCTTGATATATAACGCCAGAATAATAAAATATATGGTATAAAATATATATAAAGTTGATATATTTCAATGATACCTAAATTTTTTTATCAAGTGCAAATGGTAGAAACGTGTACCCAAGAGGACACAATCGTCCATAGGTTTTCTTTCAAAAACCACCTTTGTGTACCAACTATTACTCTCACTTCTCCGCAGTGCAAACATTGGGTATCTAGTACCTTAACTAGAGATTGTGTTCCAACCCCAGTGGAAGATTTTTGGTACTAGCCAACGAGAGAGGGTGACAGAGGTGTTTCCACTAAAGCAACTCTCCTTTTACCAAGACGGCAGAGGAGGAATTTCCGACCAGAAAGGCCGAACTCCTATTGAGCATCTTATAGGGCTACCATTACCGTTAGTGACTTCAATCTCCCTCATCCCTCCTCGGGAAAAGGGGTTATTTTCTCGATCATTTAACTGATTCAAGTCTCTTTGAAGTGAGTAGCGTTTTAAATTATGTGAACCGACAGTTTGACCTAATTTTCTCAACAGACCCAAATAACTCATCTGCCACTCTCTACCACCAAGTTAAACTAACTACCATCCTCCCTTGTTACTAACGCTCTACTATAATTCCAATCTAGTAGTTGCAAAAACTTCACATCCTACTTTACTTTATATGATTTTCATAAAGTCCAATTCTCCCAAATTAACGATTATATCAACCGAATTACATTTTATTTTGAAAGCATGTCTGGTGAAGAAGCCACTAACGCTTTTTATAATGAACTAGAGGACCCGGCGAACTTTGTCCCGCCCAAATTAAGTTTATGGAATACCCTGTATCGACCAACGCTAACAAACATCAATATTTTCTATGTGAAAAACTGTATATGTATTATAGTTTACATGTACGTATTACTTACTTTTGGAATAAATATAGTTTTAGTCTTATTTGGAATTCTTTGTCGTCGAGATCTTATTTGCAGACCTGCAAGGCGTTGGTAAGATATTTCCAAAAATTCTAGACTGGACCACCACAAGTTCTAACAGCACTCTTGGCTGTTAAATCGATCAACTGCTTCATTACTCTCAGAACATCCAAAAATATATGTTTTGAGTTGAAATTCGACCTTTCCTTTGAATTTTAAGGGCAGTAAATTTCAGGCACTGACAACTGATGATATAACTGTATAGTTAATTGTGACAGAGTGACGGGCAACAGACAGACAACCGAAATATAAAAATTTGACAACCAACTGACAAATTGTGGGGGAAATTTAATTTTTTTTTCACAATTTCCTCGCAATTTTTCCATAATTTCTCACTTTCTAAACCAAAATTAGCCAAAACCGCCAAGCCATTCTCGAGTTTTAACGAGACAAACAAACAGATTATTGAACTGCCTTATGTATGTATTACAAATCTCAACTGTCGTAGTCTGACTATAATTTTAAAACTATTTTTTTCATTGAAAAAAATTATCTACTTACATATACTATACTATACTACACATGTAAACCTTTCTCTTGAATCTATTAAAAAAAACACCGCATCAAAATCCGATGCGTAGTTTTAAAGTTTTAAGCATACATAGGGATATAGGGACAGAGAAAGCGACTTTGTTTTATACTATGAAGTGACTACACTACTTTCAATTACAATTTCTTTGCATGTCCTTTCTTACAAGTGTAGAGTTTCTTCTTCATCCCCGCTTTGGTATAATCGTAGACTAGACTCCGTTCGCAAGAGATCAAGCTAGAGAAAATTTTCCTCAAAGCCCTACTGACTACTCCAAGTACCTTGGTGCTTTTCTTCAATTCAACGAACTGTATAGTTTTCTCTACCAACAATATTTACATATAATCCAAATTAACCTTATTAACGATCCCAAATTGTTCTAAAGATTCATTCAACGTAGACCCTTTTAAACCAAATTGGACCTATTTTGAGTATTTACGGAAATACTCGCTTGATCCAATTTTACCCGATTGCCATTTTTACCCATCAGCCATTGAAAATTTTATCAACTTAATAATGAGTTCATCCCAGGCCCCGATGGTCTTCCTGCAATTTTCCTAAAAAAATGGTTGGTTTCCATACACTTGTGGTCATACAATTAAGTAATTTTTTTAGAATGAAATCTACATATCCATATATAAAATACAAATTACAACAAAAACAATAATTTAAAAAAAATCCATTATAACAATAGTCATTTCTTTAACAAAAAATTAATAATTTATAAAATAAGTTTGGCTAATAATTAAGTCACCTGAAGAAATAATTTTATTAAGCACACCAGTTATATATTTTGTTGGATAGCCTTTCTGTTTTGATATTCTACTTGGCATGGAGTCCACCAAACCTTTGTATAGCTCTACTCTAATATTTTTCCACTCTTCCTGCAAAATACTGCAGGAAGAGTTGCTGGTTGGTTATATTGCACCAACTTTTTTTGAGATTGCCCACAAATTCTCTATGGGGTTTAAGTCCGGTGACTGAGCTGGCCACCACAAAACATTCATTCTACGCTCTTCAAGGAAAGATTTCAAAACTCTTGACGTGTGTTTGGGGTCATTGTCATGCTGGAAGATCCATCCTTGGGTTGGTTCTGGTAGTCGCCGGGAAGATTTGTGTCCAGTATATCCCGGTCGACACCTGTCATTTTGCCGTTTATTTGACACAGTGGGCCGACACAATGACTTGTGAAACACCCCCAAACCATTATAGAATAACCGCCATGCTTTATGGTGTTTTTGGTGTATTTTGGGTTCAGCTCAGCATTTCTGGGACGTCTAACATACGGTTTGCCATCATTTCCATAAATGTTAACCTTCACCTCATCACTCCAGAAGTCTTGATCTTTTGTGACGTGGTCCCTCACAAACTTCAATCGGCTATTAAAATTTTTTTACTGAAATTTGGCTTCTTGCGCGCTATTCTGCCATTCAAATTATTTTCAGCCAAACGCCTTCTTATGATTCTGGCAGAAACGCTGACATAGGGGCTTTCCTTCAAAACCTTCCTTTTTTGAGTGGATGTCATAAATCGATCATTCTTGCAAATTTTTGTCAGTGGTTTTTCGCTTTTTAATTCGAAGAAAGTTGTCGAATAAACCGTATTTTTGTGGTTAGTAGCATTAACCACTTTACCTCGAGATAAAGTGGTTGTATCAACACTTCGGAAATTTTTCTCAAATGCGGTATGCTTCCCATATTATTCGCCGTTCCTCTGGAGTGAAAAAAAAAACGTTTGTGTATAATTGTTGTCATCGAATGACAACAAATATTCCGTTATTAAAAAAACAATAACAACATTTGATGATGCAAATTTAAGACAAAAAATGTTTTATTCTAGAAATGAAATGACTTAATTGTATGGCCACAAGTGTAAGCATCCAGCGACGTTGCCTTCGTTTTGTACTTCAATCCCTTACGTGGGAAAATCCTTTAATCGTATCCCCTTATTGCGACCACCTCAAACTGTTAAACCTCAAATCTTTACTTACATAGGTCCTCAGACCTACGAAGTCCGTTTGTGTTCCCTTGCGGGACATACGGCCTCAACTACTCCTACGCGTCATCGTGTGCGGTTTCCAGCGATGTATTTTAGCTCCCTACAGCTCTTTCCCAGTCTCGCAGATTCCTCCTCAACTGTTCTTCTCCACGTGCTTCTTGGTCTACCTACTCTTCTTCCTTCTTGTGTGAGTGGGTTCCACTGCATTGCTTGGCCTGCAATGCAGTCATTACCTTTTCAAAGCGTGTGTCCAATCCACTGCCACTTGCGCCTTCGTATAATGGTATCTATGGGTTCCTGACCTGTTGGTCTATATAAATCCTCATTAGAGATACGATTAGGCCAGAAAACCCGTAAAATGTTTCGAAGACACCTATTAACGAAGGTTTACTGTCTCCTGGTTATTGTAGTTGTTATCTTCCAGGTGCTGCATCCATATACCAGAACTGATTTTACGTTACAGTTAAACAGTCGTAGCTTTGTGTTCATGTGAGAAATTTGTTCCTGCAAAAGTGCAAACATTGGACAACATCCCGAACACAGCCTTTGCTTTTCCGATGCGGCTGGGGATGTCTCGTTCTGTTCCTCCTTTAGTAGAGACGATACTAACGGTATAGGAAGCTCTCCTCTTTCTCTACTGCTTGTTGACCAATGTTCATCGGAGCGGATGATTGAGAGCTCCCAAGGCTGAACATCTTTGTTTTTCCCGTATTGATTTTCAGTCCCACAATTGCTGCTCCTCTCTCCACCCTTGTAGCCATTTGATGGAGATCCATAATCTTATGGGAAATCAAGCATACATCGTCTGCGTAGTCAAGATGTTTAAGGTAAGTTGTTAGAGTTTTGCACCAATTCGCTAGATGTTGTTGGTGCTGCTTGTAGCAATTCTGCGGGAATGCCGTCAAGTATTACCGCTTTCTTGTTCTTCAGTGCTTTGGGGGCGGTACATATCTCTTCCTTACTGGGGGGTGCTGTGCGTAAACTGGAATCGATTGCATCGGGCAACTCAGAAGACAACTTTAACCGGGTATTGTTTTGAACTCTGCACATTCATTTAATTTAACAAATATTGAATTGCCTCAATTTATTAGTATAGCAATTAAGATTAAGTTTTAAAAAAAATATATTTTAAAGTATTTCGTAAAGGACATTTAAGTTTTATTTTCTTATGGCAGAAGAACATGCGGATTGGTCATAGAGTAATTTTATATAGCTTAAAACCGTGCTCGACAAATGGACTATCCAACGCAAAAAGAATTTTTCAATTCGAACCAGTAGTTCCTGAGATTAGCGCGTTCAAACAAACAAACTCTTCAGCTTTATATATTAGTATAGAAGTATAGATTTGTAAGCCTTGTCAGTTATTTTTCTAAAATTGTTATCAATTAAAGTGAAGAATTAATCAACTACACAGAATTTTGACAATTTTGCTACAAAATTTTAATCAAGATCTTCTATTTTGTTTATCTACAATATTTTGTTTTATTTGAACGAACGTATGTACGAACGCACACGGGTATCTCTCTAAAAATAATGGATTAAGATTATAGGGCCCTTAAAAGTCTTGATTAAATTCGTTCTTATTTATGATTTAGATGGACTCTACTCAGTTAAAAATGGAGGTTAAAAAAAATCTCCATTCCTTCATATTTTTCTTTTTTTTCTTCCTACAATATCGATAAACGATTTTTTAATGATTTCGTTCTAATAAATTGGAGAAAGCGAGTACTTACTGTGTAAACAAATGGATGCTGCTCCGAAATAAGTTCTTCAGATCCCTTAAGCAAGCGTGTTAGGAGTTGCGAGGTCGAAAGCACATCTTTTTGACAATCCGTGTGATCCTTTAATTTTGTAGTTATACATGTTTCAGATACTAATCGATACGGTTGAGTTTGGTGATTTTCACGAATGCTTAGGTTGTGACTGGAAGATGCATGTCTTGTACAACACTTAATCTGACCTAATATTACTTCATCTTCAAGTTTGAGATAATTTTCAAAACTTTTTAAGTTATCCAAAGAGTTTTTGTAAAGTCTGTATGGATTATTTGATTTGTAAACAACTGAAGTTGAAATATGCTCTATTTTTGATGAAGTTGATGAAGTCTTAGTCCGAGTTAAGAGCTGAGGACTAATATATGTTAGTTTTAATGCAAAGAAATATAATACTTTTTTATTTGGGGGAAAATCGGGAGGCTACATTATGATTTATTTAAACTTGGTAAAAAATAATAATTTTTGTTATTATAAATAATGAACTATTTATATGAGACCAATGATAATATTACTTTCAAATAATATTTGTTTAAAGTGCAGCTAGCATGTTTCTGAATGCTGAAAATTCGAATGTCATCTACCCTTACTGGTTCTAAGAACTTTAAAAAAAAACCTGAATTACATAGAGACTTTTTAGATCTTACTAGACTATTATGCGCAAACATTCACATGAAGTGTGAAAACTGGAGGGGTATCTGCGTTTTGCCTGCAGCCTCGAAGCATCACTCGACGGTGAACAAGCAGGCTTCCACACTGGATCCTCCTGCATTGATCACATCAACACCTTGAGGATCATAATCGAACAGTGCTTCGAATATCGATTTCGAGAAGACTTTCGACAGCGTCAACAGTGAGTTTATCTGGCTTGCTTTGCGGAGGAGGGGTATACCGGAGAAACTCATTGCTATTATTAAAGCGACTTATGATGTCCAAATGTCACGTCTTACACGGAGGTAGGTTGTCCGAAGAATTTGAAGTCCAAAGCAGGGTCAGGCAGGGCTATGCTGACGATGTTTGCTTGCTTTCCCATAAGATCATGGATCTCCATCAAACGGCAACAAGGTTGGAGAGAGAAGCATCAATCGTGGGGTTGAAAATCGATATGGGAAATACAAAGATGTTCAGCCTCGAGAGCTCGCAATCATCCGCTCCGATGAACATTGGTCAACAAGCAGTAGAGAGAGTAGAGAGCCTTTTATACCTTGGAAATATCGTCTCAAGGAGAAGCCGAATTAGACATCGCCAGCTGCATCGGAAAAGCCAAGGGCGCGTTCTTGATGTTGTCCAATGTTTGCAGGAACAAATCTCTCAGCTTAAACACAAAGCTACGACTGTTTAACTCTAACGTCGAATCAGTTTTGCTAAATGGTTGCAGCACCTGGAAAATAACAACTACAATAACCAGGAAACTGCAAACTTTCGTTAATAGGTGTCTTCGACACATCTTACGGGTTTTCTGGCCTATTCATATCTCCAGCGAGGACCTACATAGACGAACAGGTCAGGAACCCGTCGATACCATTATACGAAGGTTTAAGTGGCAGTGGATTGGACACACGCTTCGAAAAGGTAATGACTGCATTGCGGGCCAGGCAGTGCAGTGGAACCCGAGAAGCACGTGGAGACTGGGAAAGAGCGGGAGGGAGCTTAAATACATCGTTGAATTCAAATCGAACCTTTACACAGTAATGGACCAAATTGTCTCTAATTTTGGATACGTTTTTATATCCTAAAGAAAAGAAATTAAATAATGTTATCTTGAAATAATTTTCCCAGAAAAGAAATGAGAACATGGAGAGATAGAGATGTCAGACATTGAGTTGGAGAGGCGTCTTGTGAAGAGATGTCTTGTGAAGTCGTGGTGTAAACGCGCAGCATGTGTCATGCTGTGTGGAATCAACTTAGGCCGTTTGCAAATTGCGTTTAATTTTTTTTATTGTTCTCCCGCGATTAAATTCTGAAGTTTGGTTAAAAATATAAAATGAAATTAGGCTTTTTGCTGTGCGAATGGCGTTAAATGGGACTTTTTTAAACAATACCTACTTTTTATTAAAATTCCTTCAAGAAAAAAGTTCTCTGAAATATTGTTTTTCCATGTTCATGCGAAGTAATATATTTTTACAAAACATAGCTGAAATAATATTACCTTAAAAATTTAATCAGAGAAATATAACAAATTCTCAATTATTCTTACTTTCCTTGGTCTTGCATCGATATATAATTTCTCTAATCATTAAGAATATGAACCGCCTTTTATGAACAAAAATCCAATTGTGAATACCTGTTTAGTTCTATCTCAACGAATTTAATGAAAGTAATTTCGAGTTCTATTTTTGCAAAATGAAGAACAAACTGATTTTAAAATATCAAATCATTTTTTAAGAAGGACTGTAAAATGTACATGAAAGTATACCCGTTTTATTCCCCACGCTAGTATCAAAATTTAACCAAGACGAAGAATTTAATCAACATTTTCAAGCAATTTATAACTTTAGAATAAATATAAGGAAATGAAATTTGTCACATTCATACGAATATATCGTGTGTATTTAGTAATAATAAAGCATGAAAAATCCAGTGTATATTTGTGTAAAAACAACTAGATAACATTGGAACTGTTTCATTATATTTTCCTCAAAAAAGTGATTATTTGCTTATCAAGTGGCACATTTAAAATGATTTAAACTCTTATTATCTTTTTTTGGTTATAGTTTGGTTATAAATGAGATGTAACAGGGACTTCCTTGATGAGGTTGGTAAAAATACTATTGACTGCAAATAACATGTTGTTGATAAATTTTGACAATTTTTTTTAGAAAAATAAACATACAAAAATCTTACAAAAATTGTCGACATTCGACATGAATATTGAATATTCAAACTTTTGACTTAGAACTTATTAAATTATATTTATTTTCAGTAAACGCCATAGTAAACAATTAATAAGGCCCTGTAGCATATCTCAGAAAATGTGAATTTATTTATATTGTATCCTTTGATAATAAAAATTTTAACTCTTTAAAAGTTGTGTGTATTTTTTTACAAAAAATGTAGTACCAACAAAGTTTTATTAATCAACAAATATCAACAGTGAACGAAATATTATATAATTTTTTGTTTAAAATAAAATCCATACTTCTTGATTAAGTCAAGTTTGGCAAGGTTCAAATATAAAACGAATATACAGTTATAATCAAGTCTCCCGTTTTTCCCCTATGTTTTTTTTTTTCAGGAATATATTTTCTATAAAAGAATGCAATTAAATCTATTTAAAACTAGATACTTACGACTTCATGTTTCCTCCAGTTAAAGGGGTTTGATTTTGTACCTTGTTGCTAGGATCAGGTTGATATTGATCAGTGAGTAGTTGAATATCATGGTCGCCTAAAAATTGCTTATATTTGAATTGGAACATAAATAATTTGTCATATACTATTTAAGTTGATTGATATAAAGACAAAATAAGATATGACTTTTTTAAACAAATAAAGGTGTTTAACAAAGATGTGTTTTGAGTGCACTTCTTTTTATCCTACTACGACTTATACACCGATCTCCCCACAGGATTGATTGTGGAAGATCTAAGTAAATTCTTATGCTCTATTGTATGCTGATAATATTGTGATACTCTCTGACAGTGCTTCTAAAGGATTTGCATTTGGATTTAACGGCCAATCTTGACCAATCAGAAATAGTGATCTTTCGAAATGGAGGTCAAAGAGCAGCGCAAGAAAAATGTTTTTTTGGTGGTGTCGAGATTGCTGTTAAAAACCAATATAAATATCTTGCAGTTATTTTAAAGTATAACAGTCTTGGACGGAACACCTAAATAATAGATTAAGTATTTCGTAAAATGCTATAAATTCTACATGGTCTCAGTTACTAAGAAATAAAAATATCCAACGCTCAGCTAAATTTAAAATCCAGGATAAGGCTTCAAATTTAATTATGCTGTACTTTGCACAAGTGTGGGGCTACAAGGAGTATAGCCAAGTAGAAAAGCTGCAACGTTTCTTTCTGCAAAGATGTTTTCTTCTTCCAAATAACACACCAAATTATGTATTACACTTAGAAACGGGACTTCCAAAATCGTTCCTGACAACCCTTAAACTCCATTTTTCATTTATATTCAGAGTCATGGAGCTACCGAATAAAACACTTCCCAAAATCCTTTCGGAAATTATTATTCGTAAGTACATCTACTGGACCAATGAATGGAGGGTGCTTTTTTCAGAAGCGTTAATTCAATGCCCCTTCACACTTTATATATTGCAGATAGGTAACTCACAAAAGGTCCTGCTGAGAATGCTTTGAGAAAAACATTGGAATATATTCATAAGCAAAGCGAAGCAGTTCCAAGCAAAATAGTAAAAGTGTTCCTATATAACAACATGAATTATGGAAATACAAATTATTTACTACTACTACTACTACTACTACTACATTCTATTAAAAAAGGAAGATTGGAATTTTTATTCCTAATGTTATCATCTAAAGTTTTTTGGTTTAAAAATTATTTAGTACTTTTAATCACTAAATATGTATTTAAAGATGTTAAACTTAGTAATTTTTGATAGACATTTTGTTTCCTGTAGTAACTCATACTATATTGTTATGTTGAAAAAATAAAAGTCATTTGATTTCTAACATTTATTAGGTAATCTGTGAACTATCTGTCAATGTCCATATATGGTTCTTTGAATGATCTTAGCCCAGGGAACAATTTAAAGCATTATTTAGACCAGGACAAATATCTGGTCTTAGAGATCGTTTGTTTGTAGAGATCGTTTTTATTTGTTATTAGGATTTGTTTGAAGAATCGAATCGCAGACGAGTTTTTTTGCATTCTAATCATTTATAATTTTCTTATTATTTTGCAAAGGTCACTCTTCATACCAACATAAAACATTTCTTTGAATTACTTTTTTTTTAAATACCCATGAACAAAGCACGTACCTACTTTTATATTAAAAATAAATTGTAATGTGCTACTAAATTTAAGAATAGAAGACCGAACAAAATGCAAAAATTCGGTATCTGCTAAATAAAGCTAAGTAGCCATCAACTTTCTTTATTTTAACTGATTGAATAGACAGGGGTCAAATAGTCGCAACCGTTCACGAAACGATAAGTGTACGAGAGACAATTATTACGTGATACGTTAAACGTTCACAAGGATTGGGATAATGGCATACGTTAGCAAACGCTACGTAATTTTACACATTTGTAAATGTAATAGCTTAAATGTCATAAATCATTTGTTTTTAAAAATAAATTTGAAATTTTACAAATTCATCAATCATGAATTCCGGAATTTTATTTTATTTTGATTCATCATCTGATGAGAGCGAATAATTTAAAGAATAAATTATAAGGACAAAATTGAGGAATAGAAGCAACCGTCTAGAACTGCCACCAGCAGCGTAAGTTTCATATGTATAACATATGTATGTACATATAATAACAATGTGATGTAGATGTAGCCTCTCAATATTTGCATTTAGTTTTCTAGTCAGAGTTTCCCAGAGCCTTATTGTTGTAGCTTTAGAGGCTCTCTTTGTCTTAATAAAATAAAAGAAGATTTCCTCTAATTAAACTAACTAACTAACTTTATTTAATTTTTATAATATAATATTTCGCGCTTTAGCTGAAGGCGGGAAAGCTAGTGACTAGTCTCGTCGAAGGCGAAAGAATAAGTGCCATGACAAGCAGAGCACATTGACGCTGACAGACGTCAAATTATGTCACTCAATCAGTGTTGCCGTTGTTGATTGTTCATTGTATGGTTCATTTCGCCACATAGATCTTTCTTGAGCGGTGTTTGGCAGCAGAATTTTTGCAAGGTTCGAGTGCTCCTACATAAAGCCATTGCACTTTTTCATTTTTTTTATATATTTGTCCTAAACATATATTATATTTGTATGTTTTTGTAATTTTAAACAGTTTAATTAATATAAATAAGATTTTGCTTACATTTTCTTTAATTTCTTGGCATATTATCAATTTGTTCGAAAGCCTCAAACCAAACGAATGACATTTCGTTCAGTAGAATACGTGAACTTGTCACGTAATTCGAAATTACGTATTATTCGTATGGTTAACGTATGACATCATGCCAAATTAATAGATTCCGTTCACGAGTTACTCGTTAACCATTGGACCCTACGCTGAACAGTTGTTTGGTTGCCTGGATCTGCCCTAGCAATTTTTTTTCCTCATCCTAGTCGCGTCGTTTAAGATAATCACACATACACCATACACCTGCACTGTGCGCTGCGCATTCCTACACATAAACTTAACAACCACAATTCATTTGGCGCCTAACACAACGTTGGGCTATGGATGTTTTTCATGGTGTCACGTTTATCGTTTGGACAAACCCCCTTAAATTATTTTTTTAAAAATGGGAGTGCATAAAAGACAAATAAAATGAATTCAACCAGGAACAGGATAGACTACTTTTGTTAAAAATGCTAAGTTGATAAGAAACAGAAAGTAAAAAATAAACAAATAAATTCGACAACAGTATAACATAAATTGACTTCTATAGCCAAAACATACTTAATTGTTTTTTTCTTTTATTTGAATATAAAAAGGAAACTTTTTTATAGTGCTTGCAACTGCACTCGTCTCGCAAGAGAATTATTATCTCATGGCCGGTGATTTGGATGCCAAACATTCTGATTGGGGAAATCAAACTAAAAGTCCTAAGGGTAACCATCTTTTTACCTAGATGTTGAATACTAATAGACCAACCATGCATCGTTCCCAAGAAGCGGTACCTACCTGGACATATTGCTAATGGACTCAAGACTAAACTGACACTATGAGTAAAAGAACAAAGAAATATTTGGGACGATAACAGCTGTCTAACGAGCTAGTGGAGTTGTAGGAGTATGTAACAGTGTCTTCTTAAAACCAGAGTAAGATGCACTGAACACGCTCCTGAGGATTTCTTAGCTGAACGATGACTGGAGAGAAAACGTAGAACTTCGAACTGTCCAGCCTTGAGAAATAACACAAATAAGAGAGATTAGTTTGAAGTTTGTAGTTGATGTATTACCAACATTTAAATTGTGCGTTCAAGAATGTAATTTTGACTTTAAAACGTTAGAAGTTTTTTCTTTTTTGATTGTTGAAGGTTAAAATTGATTTTCTGTAAATGCAATTTTAAAAACCATGAATAGACCTTGAAAACGCTCGGGGTAGATTTTTAATTTTTATATATACTTTTTGAAAAGTTTGGTTTTGAAAGTCCATGTTCTAATGGATTTTTTTACCTTTAGTTGTACTACAAGTACTTACCATATAACCTTTCCACTACGACATATTATATTAATTTCAGTTGACTGTCAAAAATAAAGTTACTGGTTTCATAAAAATATAACATTTTTTGAAAGCCTTTTTCACTTTATTTTCTTCGAAACATAGTTCATCGATAATTATATTGGTTTTTAGTTCATCTATTTTCCACGAGGTGGTTTAATTTCGAAAATATACATAATAGCTGTGTTTTAAATTTCAAACCAAACATTTTTTTGGGTTAAAATTATCAAAACAAAATTATTCCGTAAGTAAACTTACTAAAATCAATTTGTTACAAAATTGGAAAGACTTACTGGATCAATTCCTATAAGATACATTTTTTTCATTAGGATTAGTGTATTTATCCGTAACATATTATCACAAATAATCATATATATATCATATATGATTATTTGTGATATTATGGAAACATTATTGAGTTATGGCTTTTTTTCATTGCATACCTGGGCCCTCATCGTCATCACGTAAGGATGTCGATATCGTTTTCGATATCGTCATCGATAGCTATGCTTCACGTAAGCATGCAAATCCCCTATCGTCCAAACGATATCGTGCAGACGATTTGGCTTTTGCTTCATGTAAATAACAAAGCTATCGTCTTGACGATATCGTTTAAACGATACCGATTTAGCTATCGTTTTAGTTAGTTTTTTGTCTAAAAAATAATTACATACATACATATCAAAGAAAATTTCATGAAAACGGATAGGTTTTGAAAGCGTAGCCAAGGCATCCGTTTGACTAATATTGTTTCATGAGAAAAAAAAAACAACAATTTCGTAAAGCTCGATGAAAATTTTCATTTATCAAACATGTTTGTTTATTCAGCGTCTGTAAATATAATTCAGCAAAAACGATAGACGACACGAGAGCAGTAGTGATACGTGAAGCAAACTTCTGACGATATCGTTTTTGGCTATCGTTTAAACGACTGTCGTCAGAAAAGTTACGTGATGAGAGCCCTGACAAAATAATATGAATATGGTATTGAGAAGAATAAGTTTTTAATTATGATTCTGCAAACAACTTAAAGTATGTATCGTCTCGAAATGTTTACTTAGTATTTCTTCATAATTTCGTGTTGACTTTTGTCTTCTAATATATTATTTATTGAATGAAAAGAATAATTTTTTAATTAATCTGAAACAATAATAAACGAAAAATACTAGTAAAAGGGGGGCGCTCGATATACGAAAAAATGGATTCAAGGCACCAAACTCTTTTTTCATAATTTGTTCATAATTTATTCTTTTTAGCTTGCTTATTTTTTTTTATTTCTTTAGTTTGATATGTAACGTCTATCTTGTTAGTTTTTTAAAACTGTATTTATTATTTTTACACTGCTACAAAATTTGTCGATAAAGAAGTTTCATTTCAAAAAATGCTTTTAATTTCAAACAATTAAAAAAAAAATTGTTTTACATTTCATTAAATTTTTTTTTCCAAACTTCTAGTTTCAAATTAAATTCTCCGAAAAATATTCACAAAGCCAAATTAATTTGAAATGAAAATTAAAGAAGAGATTTCTGGCTTTTTTATAAATTTGCTCGTGCCTCCTTATCTCCCTTACTTAAAAAAATGTTTGATACTTGCAGAAAACATACCAACATTTATTGTTGGTATAGTTTATAAAATATAGAAGAAAAAACTCAAGAGAAATTGAAAGTATTGCACGTATTTTAAGAAATTTACAAAACTCCCAAATTAAAAAAAAATTTATAACTAGAGGTCTTGGCAAACTTCGTGTAGTCCCAATTTAATGCAGAAACACAAGGTATGGAAAATATTGCTATTTATTCGATTTTCATACAATGTTTATAACCGAAGTTCATGTCCTAGTTGTTGAAAGCATTTGAAGGGTCCAGGGGAAAAACGGCACAAGTCCATTTTTTTTTTTCAAAATTAACCTAATGATGCCATCTTGTATGTTTTTGCAAGTACTTTATGATTTTCTATTCTCTTTTTCTAAAAAAAGTGCTTTTCTACCTAAAAAACCGTTTTTAAAAAGCCATACAGAGAAAGAACGGCACAAGTCCATGTTAAATGGACTAAATTATTGTATTATATTGTTGCGAGTAGCAGCCAAGAATTTAAAAGAGTACCTCTTTTTTAAAACACCAATTGTTTGTTGAAGGTCATAGAATTTGATTATCTGCATTAAAAACCTTAAAGGTCCCAAATCTCAAAACTTCTAAAAAATGTACCTGCCTGAAGACCTAAATATAAGTAAACTACACAAGATTACCCGATTTCTTACAAATCTTTCTATGCCAAATAATTGAAAGTAATTTCAAAAGTGATGATTAATTCATTGACGATCCCACTGATGGACAATTGATCAAAAAGGAAAAACGACACAAGTCCCATAGTATTTATTCCATACATAATTTATATTTAATCGTATTCTTTTTATTCATTAAATACAAATTTATTTATTTTTGCTGCTACTAAAAACATAATCGGTTTCAAAACTATGTATGTATTTTTAGAATTTTGATTTTCTTTTAAATTTAGCTGATATAAGTAAGTAAACTTATAATTTAGTTTTCTGCTTGATTAAAAGGGAAAAATGGCACAAGGCACGTACCTTATTCATTAAATTATTTATATTTTTATTAAATCTATTTATCCATGGAATAAACATTAAATTTTTGTCTGGATCTAAGAAAATGATGGGCGAAAAAACTGTGTTTTTGAATTTTTATTAACTTCCCATAGGGAGTTATTGTAATTGGTCCGATTTGTCAAATTGAAATTTTTGACAAATCTGGACGTTTTATCTTTACTAGAATCTAAATTCGTCATTTGTAGAGAGATTTCTGTGTGTGTGTGTGTACGTTCGTACGTTCGAGATAAACTTTTTCGTTAACGATTTCTCAAGAATGAATAAAGATATCGACTCGAATTAAATTTTATTCAACAGGTTATAACTTCGAAAGATGCTGAAAGGACTTTTGTACAAATTTTTCGAGCGGTTTTTTCACCATAGCAGTTTAAAAAAAAGTGAAAATTTTAGTTGATTGCAAATATCTCAGACACGGATAATGCTATTGACTTCAAATAAATTTTATTGTATAGAAAACAATGTAATACAGGTTTGGTAAAAAGTGTGTTTTGACTTGAATATCGCGAGAATAAGCACCGATATTGACTTCAAACTTATATAAGTTTATTCGAAATACAATTATTAATATGTACATATATGTTACAATTTTGACAAATATCGAATTGATATTTTTTTTATGAAAAATAAAAAACTAAAACCAAAATTTACAGAAAAGTAACAAAAATTGTTTTTCGACTTAAATAACATCACAACAAGCAATGATGTTGACTTCAAATGTATTTTATTTCAACATAATGCATCTGTCAATAACTAAAAAATGATAAAATATTGACAAATACCAAACTGACATTTTTGTATAATAAATACAAAATGGGAAGTTATCAGTGTGGGTCGCACCCAGCCTCTTTTTTTTCTTCTATATTAGCCTGTGTGAGTAAGTAAATCTTAATATCAATTTTTCTAGGAATTGTTTTTTTTGTGACATGTGCCGTTTTTTCTCTGGACCCTTCAATTGTGAATGCACGAATTTTTCTCTATAAGTTAAGGAAAATTGGGAAGCTGATGAAATTATTAGTTTCACTCAAAGCAAAAGATGGTGGGTCAACTGCAAGGAAACCGTTTATGAATGTGATTTAATCGCATACAATTAAATCTGTTCAAAGCGAAAATTTAAGTTTGTGCCTAACCCTCTTTTTAATTTACTGATCATAAACTTGTCGGCAATTCTATCAGGTACAAATCATGACCTACCAAAATAAAATTTGAATGCACTCACCATTTTAAAGTTGAACAAAAAATATAGCTTAAGTAGTTTTATTTGTACGTTTAATGACATTAAAGATTATAAAATTTCAGTGTGTTTGGTTGCTATTTATCTATTTTGTGTTCAACTGGGATAAATATTTGGAAAAATTGGTTATGCACATATTTAGGGCTGTCAAAGGCATAAATTTGCCTATGGATTGAAGTTTATTTGATTTTCCAAAGAAAATGTTTTCAAATTTAAAAACCTTGCAAGGAATCCGTTAAAGGTCATATTAATAACTAAGGTCATCTTTTGGTTATCTGATCGAATCATTGGTGTTAAGACTCGTTTTCGTTCAGACTCCTCCCAAAAATCAATAACAGTTAGAACTGTAGGCCTGTTTTTTTTTTTTTTAATTAATAATTGAAATTAGTTCATACTGTTATTCCTAAGAAGCTCTGTTAGCTCCTTTAGCTTCTCTGATTTCTCTAACTTCCTTATTCTGTCTTGCTGCGAGATATTAAGAAAAACTCTTCGTTCAAATCCTTGTAGCCATTGATCTTCTGTTTCACTTGATTTGCCCATTTCCGTCTGTAAAAAAAAGTACAAAAAAAAATAAAGTATGCAAAACAGACACAAAGATATAAGAAACTATTGAAGATAACAGTAACGTACCTACATACATATATACATAGTTCAACTATTGAGACAAAAACTCAAGAAAAAAATTTATTTTTCAACTCTTTTTATCATTTAATAGAGTAATGATATTAAAAGCTTTTAGACATTTCTATTTTCTGCTCACATGGCACATATTGTAAGGGGCTTTTCAAAATAATGTCGTTTTTGTGTTACAATGGCTAAAACAACATTAGTATTCATAAAATAGTACTTCATCTCCATGAGCACACTCGATGGCTCTGAATAAAATAACTGAGCAGACTGAGTTGAATGCTAAACACAAGCATTTGACAAGTCAAATCAAAACCAAATTTCAAATAATAATTTAAACTGAACGTTTGTGTGATTACAATTAGTTTTAATTTTAGTTTTTAATCTTGTTTCTTGTTTTTGTAAAAGAAATTCATAAGGAAATTAATGAAATTGCAAATAGTGACAACTAAGTGTTCAGATGTGTTTTAAAAAGAATTCTAAGCGTTCAAAACGCGTGGATATTCAGAGGATACTAGATATGCTCGGAATCTGTTCAGAACTCTTTTCTGAGCTAAAAAAGAAAACGCCTATTATTGATCGACCTTACGTCTCTGATGAACTTAGCTGAAGCTGTGAGTGTAACTGTCATTTGAGCTAGAGTGAATGAACTTGCATAGCTGATTCAACATTCATGTCGATTACAGAATGCGATAAGTGACATCCGACTCTATTCACATCCTACCCATCGGATTCTTTAATTGATGTGATTAAACCAGTTAAAGAATTAGGCATAGTATTATTTTGGCTTTAAAACAAAATTTAGTTTTTCCTTAATTTACTAGCTTCAGAGTTATCCACCTAAAATGTTCAACGCAGATTAGAAGATAATTCTAATTTCGGAAAATTTTAACTCATTTCATCAAATTTTGAAAATAAATTGGAACCAAACCAAAAGAGATACCTACATACAAACCCAGTAAAAACTTTTATTTCCTTGGTGTTCTCCTTTGCATTTGTGTAGTATATTTTTCTTTCATAAGGAAAACCAGTGTGACAACTTTTGATATTAAAAAACTGATTCTTTTTAATGTATGGCAATGTTTTTGACTAACTGACCCACACATCTTAAAATTGGTGCATTTTATGTATATTCACACTTTTGATTGATTTTTTCCCAGTTCACAAACGAACTTATCTACAAATGTATGACAATTATATATGTACATACATATGTACATATTATTTGTCGCATATTTTCAAATGTTATAATTTTGTTGAATAATTATTATTAAACGAATGTCATTCATTCATTGGCCATCCTTTCGATAACCCTAAAGCTAGTTATGAAAAACATACCTACTCAATCACTTCATTAACTCCCACAATACTAATCCTTCCATACTTTTTGGTATGATACGTTTATTTTGTTTATTTTCGAAATCAAACCATCTTCTGATAAATATGTTAATTCAACCCAACTAAATAAATGAAAAATAATTTTTAAATAAATTTGAAAACAATATTAGTTAAAAGGGGTTTATTTATTAAAAATAGTTTAAATTAAATAACTCGCGTGGAAAAAATCGATATTTTTGTGTGTTTAATTTATATTTGACGTTTTATATAATTAAAAATAACTCAAATATTTTCTCTGTCATGTTTATAGTTAGACTTCAAGTTATCGTTTAAAAATGGGTTTAATTTAAATTGCCTATGAACTTAAACTTAGGTCATTGATAGTGCTGCAAAGGGAGTAATTATGAGATTCGCAAAAGAAGGAATTGGACCAGGAAAATGCATATGTAAGCATATTGCCATCATTTGGTATACTGATGGGTCGAGAACGTCCGAGGGGACTGGAGCAGGTATTTTTGGGCCAAGAACCAAAATTTAGATATCAATTTGACAGTCCACAAGTATTTTTCAGACAGAAGTAAATGCCATTGCGAAATGCGCTGAACGTAATCTCGAAAGAAGCTATCGTTACCAAAACATAGCCATAATTTCAGATAGTCAAGCAGCTGTAAATGCGCTAGTGTTAGTTCAAAAATCGTGTGGGACTCTATTGACACAATAAATAAACTCGGTAAGGTAAACACGGTCAATCTTTATTGGGTACCTGGACATGTAGGACTTCACTGAAATGAAGAGGCAGACTCCTTAACGAAGATAGGACCAGAACCTTACTGTAGATTAGGGGAAAATGTGATTAAAAATAAAATCAAAAAAGAGGCTGGATGCGACCCACACTGATAACTTCCCATTATGCATAATTTGAAAACTTGGCGTTCCTGATAATAATTGATTCACTGTTGATGTTAGTTGATAACAATTTTATTAACATATAAAATCTCTGATATATACATATATTGAATCTGAAAACAATATTTACCAGTTTTCTTATAAATATTTGTAGATTTGCATTATTGTGAGAATTTCAATTTGACATATTCGTCAATTTTTTACTTTTTTTTAGGTATTGACAAATGCATTACGAGTAGGTTGAAAGTAAAATACGTTTGAAGTCAATATTATTCCTTGCTGGGATGATATTTAAGCCGAAAAACAATTTATGACACTTTTCTGTAAATTTCAGTTTAAGTTTTTTATTTTAGTAAAAAAACTGTCATTTCGACATTTGTCAAAAATATACCATAAGTATATACAATTCTATTATGCAAAAAATAAAACAAATTCAAAGTTAAAATGATTGACCACTCTGGAAATATTCAAGTCAAGAAACTACTTTTGACATTTTTCTTCAAATTTTTGTTGAAGTTTTTTATTTTTTGTAAAAAAACTGTCAGTTCTATATTTTTCAAAATTGTAGCGTATATTAATAACTGTATTCTGCTTAAGCTAAAATAAATTTGAAGTCAATATCGTTGCCCATTCTCGTGATATTCAAGTCAAAAATCATTTTTTACCAACTTTTGGTAGAATTTTTTGCACTTTTTTATTTTTTGTAAAAAACTGTCTATTCAATTTTTTCAAAAATTTTACCAGATGTGAAATATCACATTTCACATAGTTAAAAATTGTTTTGA
>LR989927.1:87750852-87808873 GCA_905146935.1 Scaeva pyrastri
TTTTTTTCAGAAAACATTTTTACTTAACATTATAAATAAATTATAGTTCAGTAAAATTGATTTTAAATAAGATAAAACAGCTTATTCAAGATTATCAAAAGCAAAAAAGTAAAGACAAAAAGACAAGGATAGATAGTTTAAGAAAAACTTCATAAAAGCGATGTCTGAACAGTTTATGTCAAATTACGTATTTGAACAAAGTTTAACTAAACTAAGGTTCAGATTTCATTTGTTAGTGCGGTATTACACAGCGCATGTATTTAATGCGCAGTTCTCGGTTATTTCTCTTTGGAGTGTCTTTCGGTGATGCGCTCGTTATTACACGAAGACTTTTCTGAGTTTGCAGCTTTACTCATTTTTTGACAGATATCTTTCATTTCACATTCGTTGTCTCGGTGATCGGTTTTGTAATTAAGAAAAAAAATAATAAAAATCCAAAAATAGGACCAGAGAATGATTTGAACAATTTAGATTTACTTAAATAAATTATATAATAAACTCGTATGTTAAGGCTTCATTCCATTTTATTTTATTTTCATTAGCCAAAGCCTCATTATGGATGTTTCCTTAATAACGAACGAAACGAAATAAAGCAAATTCGAAAAACAACGGAGAGGGAGAAAGAGAAACGTCAAAAACATGCAAGGATTATTCCGTCCGTGCATGTCGAGAAAGATTTATTTCCGTTTCATTCTTTCTTTATTTCTTTCTCTTTCGCACTTCATTCATGCGAGACTTAACATGCGCTGTGTAATACCGCACTTACCTACACCTGATGAGTTAAAGCAAAACCATGAACGATGTTTAAAGTTCAACTGAACTGAAATTTAAACGACTACTGTGAAATTGGGGGTAAGAAAAACACCAGATTTCTGCTTTTTAAATTTAAAGAATTGCATTGGTATCGTTAATAAAAAAGTACATAAGTGTTCTAAGCGGCAATTTTGAAAAAAAAACTGAGCTACACAAAACAAATATGTATGTACATATTTATGTTCTTGAATATTTTGTGTTATGGGAATATATGTATGTATTTTAATGAAAAACTTTAAATATAATTTAATTTTCAATTTTATTCACAAAACATAACTTCACATATCCGCTAATATTTTCTTTTTCAAAATATGGGATGTACTATTAAAAAATACGAAGTATGCATACTTGATCGGCTCGGATAAAAAAAAACAATCGTTTTGGCTGACCTAGGAAATTAAAAGGAATCAACAATAAACTATCAACGCAGTTACACACGAAGCTGTTATTTGCAAAAACATACTTGATTAAACACCTTTTGACAACTTTTAAAATGAAGAAGAAATCAATTCAAAATAAGAAGAAGTACCAGAAATATAAAATTTAAACAGTTTCTGAATAGGTAGTGATATAAGAAAAATCAAGATAGTTTGATCGTACTTGTACCGAAAACTATGTTAATTAATTGGATGTTAACTATTCCAAACCATGTATGAATACATTTTTTTTAAAGGACTATGAAGATAATTAATAGATTAATAAAATAGAAAAATATATGATATTTTGTTTAAATAACTTATTATTGCAGTATTCTAAAATTAAGATATTTGTAGAAGAATGATAAGAAATACATTTGGAAGAATTAATTTGTTTAAAATAAGATGGTAAGTAGTTCAAATTAAGTTTGAAGTTTTTTAAGTCAGTCTTTGCGCGCGAATTCTAATGATGTTTTGATTGTATCTTCGTCTGAAATCAAATTATCGACAATCGGTCTTGGAAACATTTAATTTACATACCTATGTATTTGTCTGATTCAACATTATTTTATCAGTGTTCATTCAACGCAAAAGCCTAGTAATAAATTATAAATGTTACTATTTTAATCGGATGTTAAAGAATACAAATTTCAATTACTGATTTCTTAAAAGCATGGACTATGTATACAAGGCAGTTTATTAAAATAGTTTCTAAAATAAAGGCAGGACAGCGTAATGTTTATCCACGGATGTACTCGTTATGTAGTCTACCAATTAAAACTGAATTTAATTTATTATACCTAGTGGTAATACCAAGAAATCCAATGTATTAATTTATTAATTACATTTTACATTAGGTTAACTTAGGCTAAACTTTTTTGTAAAAGAACATATAAAAATAAATCTCTGTAGATCACAAGACTTTAAACAATAAATAAAAACTCAACTCATCTCAAAGACGAAACTATCACATTGCAACTACACTAGCACTACAAATACACTGGCTTAATAAAGATATACAAAAACTTTACAAAAAAGAAAGGTAAACTCAACTCAAGAAACAAGATAAAACATACTTAGTAAACCAGATTTTCTGACAGGGCTGGCTGCCAGATAAATCTTTTTATATACTATTAATTTGAAATATGTAAGAAACATGAAGAGAAAATATGTAACATTTTTAAATTTTGTGATTCAGAAAATAATTCAATATACATAAGTTTTCACTCATAGAAAAATATCATAACACAATGAGAAAAAAGTCGAAAAACTATTGCGATTAACTGGTTTTAATTCAAATAAGGAAAGGCGATTCCGATTAGAATCAAATAAAAACAATATTGTAAATTTTGGATTTTATTCCTTTTGATTTAAGTTTGCAGAAAAAATAAGAGTATATACATAAGTTTTGGACATGACTAAAAATAAATACAAAATTCTTGTTTTTAATTGCTTACATACATATGTATGTACATATATCAAATGATAAATATGTCCATATAAACGAACTAAATTCAAATTGAAACATTTTTTTTTTTGTGTAGTACCAACAAAAAATATTTATTTTTTATATAACGATTTAAATGAAAGTTTATCTTCATTCTTTATTTATTAAAACTTTGTACATCGGTTTCTTAAAGTTGAAAAAAGTTAATTCTCTTTTTTTATACATATACATTACATGCATATGTATGTACATACATATGTTTTGTATATTAATTTGAAGAAATTGGAAATTTAAAAGTTTGTTAGAATCAGAAATGGAATCTGTTGCATAATTTGTGCAGTTTTTTCGTATTCGAACTCTTTACCGTCCGCTTTGATTTCGGTTATTATGATCGCAATTAAAATTACATGATTGAACAGACTCGACATATTCAAGTCAAGAAACAACTTTTGTACATTTTTTGATTAATTTTCGTTCAAGTTTTTTTTATTTTTTCAAAATTATAGCATATATTAATAGTTCCAATTTGTACAAACTTAAATAAACTTTTCCACTTTTTTATTTTTTGAAAGAGAACTGTCAATTGAATTTTTTTCCAAAATTTAACCAGATGTCAAGAACGTTATTTCACATTGTAGAAAATTATTTTAAACATAATATCGTTCTTCCTTCATTGTTTACTGGGCGTCAAAAAATGTTTGTTTAGTTTTTCAATTTAAAATTAATAACGGTATGCTGAACTTTTTTCAAATACATACCAAATCTGTACCACATAACATTGTACACAATTAAATTTATTTAGTCAAAGGCATTATGCGTTCCTTTGCTACCAACCAAAATTTTAACTTTTTTTTTAAACTGCTATAGTGAAAAATCCGCTTGACCAATTTTTATAAAAGTCCTTTCTGCATCTTTCGAGCTTATAATCTATCAAAAAAAAATTAATTGGAGTCGATATCTTTACCTTTTCTTGAGATACAACGAACGAAAATATAACGTTAAAACGTACGCGCACACACAGACATCCCTCTACAAATGACGGATGCAGATTCTAGTAAACTTTAAACGGCCAGGGGTGGAATCGGCTAAGCTGATAGTTGACTATCAAATTTGACTATCATTTTGACTTTCAAATTTGATAGTATTCACTTTTTGTCTGTGTAAGATGATCACTTTTGTGTCAGTTTTTTTTGCATAGATTTGGTATCACTTACAAAGAAACTAATTGTTATTTTTAAAGTTTAAATATATTTGAAAACAACCTCTGAGTAAGTAAATTTAGTAACAAATTAAAAATAATAGCTTAAACATTTTAATTTATGCATAGGACACACGCTAATAAACACTAAATGACCATTTTGGCTAATTTCATGGAGCAGCATTCCGGTTTGGGCAAATCATTTGCTTCAGGGGGAAACATACATACACTTTACATAGATCAATTTTCTTAAATTTGACTGTCAACTATAAAAAATCACCTTACACGATTCCACCCCAGATTTGTCAAAAATTTCAATTAGACCCATAACAATTCCGCCTATGGGAAGTTAAAAATATATATATTTTATAGTACTTCTGTGTGAAAGATATTTAACGAACTGCTGGACCAGTCAAAACTATTGCAACGATCACTTTATTGCGATGAAATTTAACTTGATGTCGGGTCCCGTTAAATTGATTTTGTGGTTTAAGTTTTCTAATTCAAATTATTAGGGCACATATTTTTAACTTGAGGGAATGTGAATTAAGAAACTATTGTTGGTAATGGCCCGCATTTTCTTGATCCATTACATTTATCAATAGATGTGCAGGTAACTATATTTCTTGGAAGTTTAGTTAAAATAATGTCGTTAATTTTATCAACGCTACTGTTTCTTCACGCCAATATTGCCCTTTGACAAATCCATTGATAATATCTATATTTTCTATTTCGACGGTATTTAAACTTTCGATATCAAATCCTCAATGCTAGTCACTCTTTCTCCTAAATCACGATCAATTTCAATTTTATTTTCAACATGTGGTACTTTCCCGTCTCGTATTAAAAGTAAGTTTAAAGGAAAATATAGCACATAGGCTACTTTTTATCCCGGTGAAATGTATGGTTCCCGTTGGATTACTTTTTTTTTTAATTTTTCAAATCCCGCCAGAACGACTGAACAGATCTGTAATATTATTTTACGTTGAAAAAACTCTTTGGCGAATAATTGGGAATAATACATTAATTTCGACCACATTTCATTACATTAAGAAAGGTTAAAGTGGGCCAATTTTAAAAGATAGACATATACTATGGCAGTCATTTTGTAGACAATTTAAGGAGAATTAAACTCTTTCATAAATACATTTTTTTTTTTGTAACTTGGACCGTTTACGCAGCACACGTTTTTTGCAACATTTGATGCTTCGCTCCTATTGGTCTTAGCATAATTTTAAATAGCTTAAAAAATTCCTCGACAAATGGACTATCCGACACAAAAAGAATTTTTCAATTCAAACCAGTAGTTCCTGAGATTAGCGCGTCAAACAACCAAACAAGCTCTTCAGATTTATATATTAAAAGATAGATAGCCTTCCCCGACAAATGGACTATCCAACACAAAAAGAATTTTTCTATTCGAATTCCTGAGATAAGCGCATTGAAACAATCGAAAAAAACAGACTCTGCAGCTTTATATATATCTTATATATATAAATTACGTATCACGTTGTTTGTCGGCGATGAACTTCTAAACTACTAAGCCGATTTTTATCAAATTTGCGCACCATATACAGTTAGATCCAACTTAAAAGATAGGATAGCTTACATCTCAATTTATGATTGCAATATTATTTTATTGCAATTTATTTGTCTATTATATGGCAGTCAAAATTATCTGTTAGCTACAAACCCTTTTAACAGATAGCTACATCTGTTGACTGGATTGAGTAAGTATTGGCGCTTAATGGATGGTGCTATGTCAAACATCCGAAAGTTTCATATAATCTACAATTTAATAGCATAACCACCACATGTTGCTGAGGCTAAAGTATAGGTTAAATTTATTTTTTAGTAGACCAAACAATAGTAATAACAATAGTGTTAAGTATTATCAAATATTAATATTTGGAAGAGATTAGATTATAGTCTTAAAAAGCACGTATGCCAATTTTTACCCCGGTAAAATGTGTTTTTTTAGGATTAAGCATTAAACACGTTTTATATAAAAATTGAAGTAATAAACATTAAGCTTGAGTCTCTGAATTAAATTGGGGCAAGACGAAGTTTGCCAGGCCTTCTAGTTATAGATTTTTTTACTCACTTCAGAAAGATGACAAGCCAACTCTTATAAATCAAATTATGGTAAAGTTTATATAAAATAAAACCTATAACTGATAAATGAATTAAAGTTTCTATAGAATTATCTACCTATATAACCAAAACTTTTTTCTATAGCAGAATTTTTGTTTAATAGTTTTATTTTCAAATCCTACTTTTTAAGTCTAAACAAAGATTAAATATTTGACAACATTGCAATCATCAACATTGCATCAATGTGGGCGAAGGGTGTTTTTTCGACATGTGGTTTTGAATCTGGTAATACTTTTTTTCAGAGTTAATCTTTTGACAGTTGTCACTTATAGAGCAAGAGCCCGTGAACGCCAGACCTTCGTTATTTTATAAAAGCTGACATTTTGTCAGTGTATTCTCCCAGCAAAATTATAAACAAATATACCGTTATGAAGTTTGGGTAGTGGTGGCTTTGGCAGGATAACGGTACTAAAGATGGTAAAAATGTAAATCTACTTTCGTCAAATTATAAAGGCTGATTTTTTAGAATTACATTCAGAATATTATATAAAAGCATGACAAAAATTGCCAGACACTTAAAATGGTGGCAAACCCTTGCCAGACATCCTTGAAGTTCATAAAATTGTAATTCTACTTTCGTCATAGCATAAAAGATGATTTATATATATGTTACTAAGGTATTTATTAAATGACGTTTCCTCGTTTCCCAGACATTTTTGATAGTTCTAACCCATGGCCAGATAAGCATGTAGGGTAGCTGTAGAAGCAAGCGCCAATCAGTGTATATAGGAAACAGTATAAACGGAAAAACCATTATAAAATAACAACGGTAAGACTTACAATGCCATGTGATACCGTTTTGGAAAGCAAGAAATATCTTCTTTAATTTCCATTTTAATTTAAGTTTACTTTGTTAATAGTTTTCGAAAAGTTAATTCTTGAACACGAAATAAAAAAATTATTGAAAAAAAATAAAAAAAATTCTTAACTTAACTTTTTTTTATTCTTGTTATCAATCATACAAATGCTCTTTAATATACTAGAACTAACAATTTTTATTTTATTCAGTAGACTTAAATTAACAGAGATAAGAAAGCGGGCTCAAGGAAGGGGATAAAAGTATCGGGTATCTTTCAAGTGGGATTTCAAAATATTAAAGTCAAAGATTTAGAAGATTTCTGGAGATTGGTTCAAAGTGCCCGTGATGACTGATATAGAAAAGACTGTCAGATCGCAGGTTACGAGGGTTAGTGTTAAGATGAATTTCACTAAGTAGGTAACCCTAATATTATGACCATGAATCACCACTGAAGAAGAGAGCTTCCAAGTATCGTCTCCATCCCTACTAAAGGAGGAACAGAACTAGATATCGTCAGCCGCATCGGAAAAGCAAAGGCTGCGTTCGGGATGTTGTCCAATGTTTGGAGGAACAAATCTCTCAGCTTGAACACAAAGCTACAACTGTTTAACTCTAACATCAAATAAGTTCTGCTATATGGATGCAGCACCTGAAAAATAACAGCTACAATAATCAGAAAACTGCAAAGTGAGCTTCATCGTTTTATTCACCTGAAAAATAACAGCTACAATAATCAGAAAACTGCAAAGTGAGCTTCATCGTTTTATTCACTTGAATGCTGCACTAGCTTAGCTATACATCAATGAATAAAACATAAATTTATAAGAGGGGTATCTTGAAGTGTATTGTTTTTATTTTTTTTCTACCATTTTTGGTTAGTCATCCCAGTTTGTCGTTTGTCTTGAAAATGAAATTAAATTGTTTTTCTTTGGGTTTTGTTTACGTTTTTCTTTTTACTTCCTATTGCTAATAGATATAATTAGACCTAATCGACGAGATATTTAAGTCTGCTATTCTGTTAATCGTTAAAAATAATTAATACATAAATTGAGAAACAGGCAAGACAGTAAAATGAGAATGATAATCGAATTTTTTAAAATTCATATCTTCAATTTTTTTTTTATTTTTTGAATGCAGTTTTGACAAGCTATTTTTGTATTCTTTGCAAAATGGATTATTTTGGACTATGGACTAAAATGAACGAACTTGTTCAGAAGCAAGATTTGAACTGAATTGATCGATCACTCAACTGAACTAAATTGCCTAACTCGTCTCGTTTATTAAGTTCGAAAGAGCCTTTCAACGGTGCGAGTATGTTTTCCGATGTCAATTTTCATCTTTTTTTTATCTATTACTTTATTTCTCTTCTATTACTTTATTTTTGTATATTACTTTTTCTCTTTACTTATAGCTTTTTCACACCAAACCGAATTCGGCAAGAAGTTTTTCAAAACCAGAAAACCCTTCACATCGAACATTTACGTGTTTTAGTTTGACATTTCAATTTTTTTCTTAACACCGACTGTCAAATTTTGTGTTGATGACAGATTTGGAATTAAAAATTTAATTCTGCAAATATTAATTGTGAAAATAAAATTAATTCTGACCAATTTAAATTGATTTTAATTAAGAAGGTTAAACAAAATATGAATACTTTGTTAAACTTTTTCATAATCCCAAAAAAAAACTCGTTTTCTTTTTCAAATCCTGGAACTTCGAAAGACAAGAAAAGTCCTAATTTTAAGAGAAACACAAACACAATTTTTTTTGAAGTAAAACTTCTTTAGGCACGCTTGGCTTGGGGAGTAAACTGGCGAATGCGTTACGAAAAGTGTGATGCGAACGAAAGTTGTATTGTAATCTTGAAAGAGAGTGATATGGAGTCACATGTTAGTAAAGATGGAGAGAGCGAGTTACCTAACGTATGTAACTGTAGGGACAAGAGAGAGAGAGAAAACAAGAGAGAGGTGCGTGCGCACATTTTCTTAATCTCTGACTCTATTACCTAGTGAGACCCAATCAACTGATATTGAATCACAAAGGTGAGTGCGTATTTCATACTAGTTGTTGGTAACGTAGCGTCATATACAACGTTCCTTTTTCTTGTTGCTTCTCTATTTTACTAATACGTAAACAAATAATAATAATATCTACTTATTAATTGTAGAGGTTCACCATTTCAAATAATGATAATGATTAATGACAATAATCAAATGGAAGTTGATGATGAAAATCTCACTAGCGATCATGTACAAAAATGATACAATAATTGGAGTTAGGCCTTTACAAGCCTATTGCCTGTATTACACTGTAGGAGCAAGAGAGAATAGTGCATGCGCACATGAAAATAATAAATAAATACAAAAAATTAGAAAAGAATATTGATTTATCAATAAAAATCGATAGTAAATTTAAATATTTGTAAATTTTTTTTAGAAATTTGTAGAAAATATGTATATGTACATATATGTATGTACATAAATACATACATAAACATATGAAGGGTCCAGGGAAAAAACGGCACAAGTCCATTTTTTTTTAATTAACCTAATGATGCCATCTTGTAGGTTTTTGCAAGTACTTTCTGATGTTCTATTCTCTTTTTCTAAAAAAGTGATATTCTACCTAAAAATAAACCGTTTTTAAAAAAAGCCATACAGAAGAAGAACAGCAAAAGTCCATGTTAAATGGACTAAATTATCGTATTATATTGTTGCTTTTGTTATAAACATATTTATGTACAAGTATGTTTGTTTGCTATAAGTGAGAGGGTTTGTTGAAGGTCATAGAATGTGAATAATCTGCATCAAGAACTTTATAGGTTCCAAATCTCAAAACTTCTAAAAAAATGTACCTGCCTGAAGACCTATGTCGTTTTCAATCGGCAATCCGGAATGAGAAGTAGAAGCAGAATCCCAATTGAACACTTTTTGTGAATTCTGAAAAATTTGAAGTTTGGTGTGACGGTATTGGTAGTTTTGCAATCTTGGCTTTTTGGAAAACTTCTGCAATAGAAAATTAACTGCATCACTTGCATCGTCATCACTTGATGAAGATGATGAGCAAGACGACTCCAACAATGTTTCTAACAAATTAGGAACAATTGCTAAGATATTGTCAATATTATTATCCATTTTTTTATAGTTTAGTTTTAATTTCAAGCAATCACTTCACAGTTCGCACAATTTGTTAATTCAAAAATATGACATTTGTCAAGTGTGACATGTAAAATCTTTGAATGTGTGAGTGATTCTGTTTTTGCTTCTGACTTCAAATCCAGAAGAGAAATCTCTTCTTTTTCAGAATTAGAACTGTCATTTTTGCCCAATTGAACGCTTTGAGAATGCTTTTTTCTGATTCCAGATTACCAATTGAAAACGACACTAAATATAAGTAAACTACACAAGATTACTCGATTTCTCAAAACTTTCTGCCAAATAATTGAAAGTAATTTCAAAAGTGACGATTAATTCATTGACGATCTCACTGATGGAAAATTGATCAAAAGGGAAAAACGACACAAGTCCCATAGTATTTATTCCATAAATTATTTATATTTAATCGTATTCTATTTATTTATTAAATACAAATTTGTTTTTTTTGCTGCCAACTAAAAAGAAAATCTGTTAAAAAACTATGTATTTTTAGAATTTTGATTTTCTTTTTAATTTAGCTGGTATAAGTAAGTAAACCTATAATTTTGTTTTCTGCTTGATTAAACGGGAAAAATGGCACAAGGCACGTACCTTATTTATTAAATTATTTTTAATAAATCTATTTATCCATGGAATGAACATTAAATTTTTGTCTGGATCTAAGAAAATGATAGGCTAAAAAGCTGTTTTTGAATTTTTATTTTTTCTTCTATATTAGCCTGTGTGAGTTAGTAAACCTTAATATTGATTTTTCTCGGCATTGTTTTGATGTGACTTGTGCCGTTTTTCCTCTGGACCCGTCATATACATACATATAGATGGAGATGAAGAAGTTTTACTTTAGTTGTGCGGTCTAAAGCACACTCGTTTTATTTAAATTTAAATTTTGATTTTTTTTTCTCTAATATTTTTTAAATGTTTTTGCTAAGCAATGCACTATCTTCAATGAAATCTTTTAAAACGTTAACTTTTTGTTGTTCCAGTTCGAAGTGCTTTTTGTCTTGTAGTCTTTGATGAATTCTTCAATTATTTTTATTTCATCTTCATAACTTTTTTTCTTTTTTTTTGCAGCCCAGCCCCTCGGAGTAGAAGCGCACAAAGAAGATTCAAGGTCAATGGACGCAGACGGTGTATAACCATTATCTTCAAATTCGTTCGAAGAATACCCGCTGGAGTCACCAGAAGCTGGAAACATATCTATAGATTAGATATATCTTCTTAAATTTAAAATATTCATACATATATTGTAATACAACGTCATGTTGGTTTTTATATTAGTTAAATTTTAACCTGAGGGGCGGCTCATAGCCCCACTATGATCTTGTATGGGAGAGCGGACAAAACTCCATAAAATCTAAAACCATTTTGTTGAAATTCTCAGGAATGATAACTTAGTTATACATACACAAGATAAATTTTGTGTATCAATTTCCGCCCACTGACACACCTACTTATTTTTTTCTTCCATTTTCTTTCAATAAAAACAATTACATATATATAATTAATATAACTTACCACGAAAAAATGTATTTAATGTGAAATATTATTTTTGACAGCAGCAACCAGCTGTTTTGTTCACATTGCCTGGCCCGCAATGCAGTCATTACCTTTTCGAAGTGGACACACTGCCACTTTAGCATTCGTATAATGGTATCTATGAAAACCTGTAGCTCACAAATAATGTATGAGAAAACATGCGATTTCGTGTAGGTTTTCGGCCAAAACCGATAATTTCGTGAAAACCGGGTTTTGGGTTTGTTGTGAAAAGGCTATTACTTATTAAGACTGAGTCAAATAAAGAAGTTGTGTTGAGAGGGATCTCTTATAAAATAAACTGATACCTACCTTTAATTTGACTAGCAATTTAATGTAACACAACAACTTCAAAATCGCTCAGCAAGAGCCACTAGCTTTTAAAACTTAAAAGACTTAAGGAAAAAAATAAGAAATTTGATAATTTTTTTTTCATTCTGAGCATTTTCGAAAGCAATTGTTGTCTAACGGAGCTAAAATATTTTGACACTACGGGATGTATGTCCTCGTTCAATTCGTTAAGGAATTTATCCACAGCATCTTCTTCTTCATTTTCTGCATTTTCTTGAAATAAAATATACATACATCTATGTATGTAGCTTATGTATGATTTTCGGCTTGAATTTTATTTGATACTTTCGATCGACATAATTTTATCTGCAGCATCTTCTATTAAAAATTCTGTGATATTTTCTATTTCCGTTTTTTTTGGCATCTTTAATAAGCTTGGACAAACTTCAATTCTTATAAAAAATTAAATTTTCAAAACAAAAAAAAAACAAATGCCACGCATTTTGACATTTACTGCAGTGTTGCAAACCGATGAGAAAAAGCGCGTTCACGATCTACAAAGAAATAATAAAATTTCGTATTTTTACTAGGCTCGTTGCACCAAATCGGGAATACCACTAATGTATTAAAATATTGTTTCCTTACATTTTTCTCCTCTCAAGGACATTTCTTTGGTGAAAATAAATATAAGCAAATAAACAAAGTGAAATCTTTTATAATAAAAGTCAGAAATATGTTTTTTTATTCTTCTGTGCATCATAACAGATTTCATCAAAGATTTTTACTCCGAATACGAAAAATAATAGTTATGTTGTATTTGCTGCTGTTCAGCTAGTGAAGAATTCAATTGAATAAAACGATCGAACTCACTTTACATGCCATTATTTTTTTTGGCTTCTTTAGGCGTTTTTCTTTTTTAGCTCCAATCGGGGCAAAGAGCGCTCAGAGCTCGCTCAGAACTGAACGTAACATGAGCGCTCCGAGCTAATTAAGAAACACAATTGAGCACTGAACTGTCATTATATACTTGTTTACTTGCTAAAGATCAACCAGCTTGGCCGCCATTTCTGTTGTTTTGGTTATTGGATTTAGTTTTGTTTTTAATTCGTACTGTCATTCATTACAAAAAAAAACCGAATGAAGATAGTTGCTCAGCCTTTCGCTCGACGAGCTCCCCGAGCGAGCTTGGAGTTAAAAAAAGACACAATAGGGGTATTCACGATCTGGTGCAACATATCTAGTATCATTGTAAAAATGAAAAGTGTAAAATCTTACAACACTACAACAACAAAATATATTGAGTGCAACTTTGCAATAGTGCACTTTAGCTTTATACCCGAAACCTATTGCAAAAAATACACCGGTGTAAAACTTGCAGTGGCAATTTTGACAGCTCAGCAAGAGTCACTCGCACTAGTCTTTGGAAGCCGAAAGAAATATCTTATAGTTCTTTTTTATTTTATTAAATTAAATGAACCGGAGGGAAAACCGTGTTAAGAAGTGTAGTGACATAGAAATAATAATGATTCTAGATTTCATTCATGAAACAGGAAATTTAAAAATTTAATTCATTCCATTTTGAGCATTTGTCGATAGTGATCGCTGTCTAATGAAGCTAACATATTTTGACGCCAAGCAATAGGTAATTTGCTCATCCAACCACAGGATGCTTGAATGAATAAAAGGTCCTCGTTCGAGTTAAGGATTTTATCCACAGCATCTTCTTAACTTTCTGCATTTTCCGGAAATAAAATATACATGCATCTATAGATTAGCTTTTTTATGATTTTCGGCATGAATTTTATTTGATATATTCCATCGAAATAATATTATCTGCAGCATCTTTTATTTAAAATTCTGTGATATCTTCTCTTTCCGTTTTTTTTTTTTGGCATCTTTAATAAGCTTGGACAAACTTCAATTCTTATAAAAATTAAATTTTCAAAACAAAAAAAAAACAAATGCCACGCATTTTGACATTTACTGCAGTTTTGCAAACCGTTGAGAAAAAGTGCGTTCACGATCTACAAAGAAATAATAAAATTTCGCGTTTTTGCTAGGCTCGTTGCACCAAATCGGGAATACCCCTAATCTTTTGACTCCGAATGCTGCAAGCTAAAAAATTAAACTTTATTTTTTGACAGCTCGGTGCCCCGCTTGGAGCTAAAAAAAAAAACGTCTTTTTCGATATCAATCAAATTGTTGTTTAAAATTTTGCTTCAGAATTTAATCGTGGTTGAGACGTACCTACTATTTGCCGCGTTTTATTATGCACATTTTTAGTTCTCTCTTATTTTCTTCTCGTCTCCTCTTTAAATATACATAAGTATTGTTTCCGAGGAAGCGAGCGTTCCTTTCCATGATTGTATTATTCCATTTTATATACAATGGCATATATTAAAATAATCAAGCAATTTAAAAAAACTGAATTTAGCTGAAAAAAACTCAAAGGCTACAATAGCTGTGTTTTTGGCAATTCTATCCGTAGTGAAGTGAGATTTCCCAAAAAAAAAACGTTTATCCGCAGTGGTGTGGTTTTTCAGTTTAAAATCTAGGTCTACGACTAGTTGGCAAATATGTAATTGAAAAAAACACAAACAAACATTTTTTGCCAGCATACAGAATATAATATGTAGTTCAGTCGAAATAGACAAAACAAAGTCATAACCTAGAAAAAATTTGCATAGAGCTGAAAATTTGCACAGACGTTAAATACATCATTATAAATTAAATGTCAAAAGTCTCCGACGATCCGACCTATAGAAAAAATATTTTTCATGGTCAAGGGGTCAATATTATGGTTTTTTCTCATTTTTCTCGAAAACGGTACATTTTATTGTGAAAATATGTTCCCAAAAGATGTAGATCATACAATTCTCTACAAAAATGGTTCAGACATTTTTTCTCACGGCTTATGAGATATCGCTGTTTTAACCATTACAAAATTCATATTTTACATAATATGCACACTTTCCATGTCATTTTTTGAAATTTTTCTATGTTCTATGTTCAGTATGTACAAAGACATTTTGGTTATAAAAGTAACATTTGATGGTTATACTAATCATACGGAAAATATTAGTGCTTATTTTGACATTCTCTTTCGTTAGAAAGTGAATCGAATTCGTTGAAAATTAATTTTGAGACTAGGCGATTAGAATGTTAATCGAACAAATCGAAAGTTCAACCAATCCATAGAAATTTCATTCATTTGTGAAAGCTAATTCAATTTTGACATTCGAAAGAATATAATTAAATGTCATTTTTGTGTCGTTTAAATTTTGCTGTAGAGTAAAAAACAAAATATGTAAGTTTTTATTTATTTTATGGAAAATACATTGCTTTTATTGGTGCTTATTTTGACATTGTCATGAATAGTCTATTCGTTAGAACAAATGCCATTTTTTTTTATTTTATATTTAATTATTTTATGTTTTTATCAAAAAAATATTAATTATTAAATAATAAACAAAACAATTAAAAATAAACAAAGATTTCACTTTTTGGTTTTGACATTTCACAAACACTTCTCTTTTGTATTTGAAAGTTTAGTGTGACCAAATGTGTATGAAAAAAAAAATACAAATTTGGAACGAGTCATGAACAAGTTATTTTTTTAAGAATAGTTTAAAAACAGGTGAGTTGACACAAAAAATGTAATGAATGTGTATTTATTTATGGTTAAACTTTACTTTATAATGAAAAAATGTATTATTTATTTTGTTTCTTGATTCTTTATCCAACATCTATAAAATGTTTAGAAACAAAAAAAAAAATGTAAAACGGTCATACTAATAGAAATAGAAATATAGTAAATGTCAAACAGCTGATACCGAAAATGAATATTTTTTCATTTTATACTATCTTTCGCAAATGAATGTTATTCGATCGAATCTCAAAAATAAGAAAGTTCATTTCAATGAAGAGAATCATTCTAAAGAATAGATTATTCATGAGAATGAATGAGAAAAAACTGTCGTTGTTGGGGAAGATGTTGATTTGTTGATATTATTGACTGCACGAACTCCAAATGACAAAATTATTTCCTTTTTGAAACCTGGGAAAGCTCAAATACAATCAACAATAATTATATTAATCACAAAGTCTGACTGCATATCCGAATTGTCAAGCTCATATTTTATTTTTACATGCAATAACAGATTGCGATATTGCATCAGCAATTTTTAAAAGAGGTCAGCAGTATTTAAGTTGTTCGAAAAACGTAATGATTTAATTGATTGCTCAGAAATATTTACAAAGATTGACTCTTCACCACACCACATCAAATGGAATTCGTTTTCTTCTTCTTAAAAAAAATGAATTCCATAGACATATATAGATATTTGGGTTTTGGGGTTTATAAAATCTGCATGGAACAATAAAGCGGTACAGTTGTCTTGTCTGCCTCCAACATCTGCTGCTGCTTTTCAACACTTATATCGTGTAGGTATATTACCAAGTTCAAATTTGGCTAAGCAATGAGCTAGACCCAAAAGAATGAGGTTTGAAATTAGCATATAATTATTAAGAGCCAATTCAAACGCTACTCGAAAAAAAAATCAATTAATCAATAGGATACGATCTGATCAAACTTTCTTTATTACAATATAGATCGTGGAGTATACCTACTGGGGAAACCGCGTTAAAAAAATGCGCTAAGTACATTACCTCATATGTAATATATGAATTTTGTAATTGTTAAAACCGCGATATCTCACGAATGGTGAGTCGTATGAGAAAAAGTGTCGTAACCATTTTTGTATAGAATTGTATGAGCTACAACTTTTGTGAACATATTTTCACGATCAAATTTACCGTTTTCGAGAAAAATGGAACATTTATGACCCTTTGACCATGAGGGGGTCTATTCATAGACTACCAACATTTATATTCGAGACTCGAGCAAACGTAAAAATTCTATCTGCAGTGGTGTTGGTTGGTGTATTTGTAATGCGAGTAAAATCTTGCAACTTCAACTAAAACAGGACATGATAACAAAAAATTTTAAAATGTAGTATGCATCTAAATTTATCGCAATAGCAGACAACAGGACTGAGAAACAAAATATTAGTAGCATGGGTTTGGTGAATACCAGATTTGTTGCATCGTCCACTGGCAGTAATTTATTACTGTCATGTCAGGGGTAAATGAAAATGGCCACGTCTTTAAAATAATGTCATTAGTGCTGCCAACTCCATCTTAGGCAGCTGCACATTTTTCAAGGAGGGAGAGGAAAATCTGAAATCCTGGAGGCATACTGAAGCGATTACGAGTTTGTTTTAATGGATTGCTAAACGGTGAGCTAATACATCACTTCTAGAAGTCCCTTTTTTACGGTCACTAAACACAGAAGAGGTCGTGAATTTGGCTAGTAAGTTTAAAAATAAAAAGCCGTGGAAGCTAATGGTATAGTAGCTAAGCTAATCCAACAATTCATAAAATTATAGAATAGCTGGTCAACGACCAAAGCTGGCAAAGCATGAAGTAGTGCAATCCTCGAAAAAGTTGTTCAATAGTAGCAGCCGATAACACAACAATAAATATACGGGTGGCTACTCAAAGCCAACTGCTCTGGTCTAGTCTGTCAAAATTATTCAAATCCAGAAATTTTACCATAACTTTTGCCGCTGCTGTACTTTATGACAGTACTCACATAGAGATCAGAGGCGTGGTTGCACGCAACCTCTTAGGCGCGATCGAAAGCAATCTTAAGCAGTATAGTTGGTCCAAAATGTGAGAAAGGACGATTCCAGAGACGTTACCTAGATATCAAACGAAGCTGGGTAGACTCCGGTGAGCTTGTCAACTGGATCTTTATATTACCTTTTTAGTAAACAGTATGGCAGACCATTCTTACTCTGCAGAGCTAGCTAGACCCTGGAAGTCCTCGACTAACTACACTGGTCAACACTGGTTTTGCCACACGAACTTTGATAGCTAATTTTGTTTTGTCGATCTAGTCTCATTATTAAATCACAATTGTCACGTGTCAATTAGCCTCAGTTTTGTTGTGATACGGTATAACTCAAAACTTGTACTACGTAGCAAATTAACAGAAGCTTTTCTAAGTAAACCGTTTTAAAAATATTTGTGGTTGCATTTTAAAACTTTTTTGTTTTAGCATTTCTTTGTTATTAACCCTGTGAACATGTCGAGGAAGTGTAACAATGATCCTAACTGTTTTTGTTATGTTTGCGGAGAACTGACATTCAAAAAACAAAGACGAAACTATACGAATCTTGTGTTGGAGTGTTATCACCAATGTTTTGGTTTTTCTGTCGCCCATCAAGACAAATCCTGGGCTCCATACGTCTGTTGCATAACGTGTGTGAAAAATTTAACCGACTGGAAGAAAGGCGCAAGACCTATGCCGTTGTTGTTGCAAATTTTTTGGGTAACCACAAGAGTGACAGCTACAGGCAGTTGGTTAGCGAGCTGTTAATGACATATAAAGCTTTGGGTTGCAACATGTCACTTAAGATCCACTTTTTAGACTCGCATCTGGATTTTTTTCCTGAAAATTTAGGGGCTGTCAGCGACGAGCACGGTGAGAGGTTCCATCAGGACATTTTGAATATGGAGAAGCTGTATCAGGGCAAATGGAACCAAAATATGTTAGCGGATTACTGCTGGACAGTTAAAGGGACCAACCAGAAGCGAAACATGCAAGAAAATCTTAGATTTATTAAGTCATTTATATAAATTCGCAATATTTTAAATTACTCATTAAAAAAAATCTTGGCCAACAAATTTCTTTTAACTATTTATTTTTTCTTATGATCACCAACTAAGGCAAAAAATATCAAAAAAGTTAAAATTTTGTTGACCAGTGCTATCGTAGACTTGTATTTAAACAATTATCATGCAACATAAATTATAGGTAGCTTACCTTCAAAAAAAGAAAACATTTCACTTTAAGGCTCCGGCCACGCAATGAGCTACTGAAAAGGGAGTCTCAAATCAAAAAACAAATAAAATCGTATAGAAGTTTCTACATAAACCCTAAGCGGCGAGCGATTTTTTAAGCGACAGCAATCAAATCTGTTTTAATTTTTCAGTCGAAGGCTGAGCGACGAAGAAATAAGATGAGCAAAATAAACACTGAAAGCTTAATTTCAGCTGTCCAAAGCCGCCCAATGCTATGGCAGGACATCCACAAATTTTATAAAAATAAAAATGTCACCAATAGAGTGGGAGGAAATTGGACAAATTTGCAATTGTTCTGGGAAATTTTTATTTAATTAATCTTTTAAAACACATAGTGTGTTTTGTTCAATGGATGTCGACCAAAACTACGGACTCTCGATCTTATTATAAGTCTATAAATATGAACACAACTTTCAATTAATAAGCTACGACGAATCGCATTTAACAAAGGCATTTTCCCAAATAATCGCTCAGCGACGTCGTTTAGTAAATGGGCACCCATCGCTCAGATTCGTCGCTCCAACGAAGTTGAATGAATAATCACCCTTATAGACGAAAAAAGAATATAAGTAATCAATAGTAAAGTTATACATTTTATTATTGCTAAACCATTTTAAATAAATTCACTTTAAGACCAATCTGATACAAATAATACAATCATAAAATCAACTTCGTTATAAATATTAGTAAAAAAATTATTTCAAATGCGGTTTTCACTTATATTTTTAGTGAAAACGTGGTTTCAATATTTCTTTTATTTCATATAATTGTTAAAAAACTAATTGTAACAGTACAATATTAATGTTGGTCTTTTAGAAAAATTTACCATAAAACTTACAATAATTATCAAACAAGCTACAAAAAAGTAAGTTTTTATATATCTTTAACATGTTTTAAGAAGAAAAGATGAGAAATGAACTTCTTCTTAACTAAACAAAACATTCATGCTGTTTTTACAATTAACTTTAGCCCTATCCGATGTTCCTTCTAAAATAGCACCTGTTGTGTATAGCCATTCAAGACATTTTTCTTCCGAAATGAAAGCTAAAATTCGTGTTATAATGTCGATGCCAATACAAGGTCGATAAGATTTAATGATTACTTTAAGAGCAAACGTTCGTTCCCTATCAATGAACCAATCTATCAAATATCCTGACATAAGCGGTGCTTTTTTATATAGATTAAAAAATCGACAATAGTTTCCCAGAGCCCATGCAGATCTCAAATCTAATGCATAAGCTATAGCGGTGTTCGTTCTTTGTTCCGGAGTCAAAGAGCGAAGAACAGTTGTAATATCTAAGGTATTTTTTGTAAATATATAATACAAGATTCTGTACGATATAAATTCCAAAATGTTGTTTCCACCAACCTCTGTATAAAGCATTTTTAATTGCGTTTGACACTGATTAAATTCTTCATGATCCCCTTTTTCCATAGCAATACGGGCATGCGTTTCATATACTTCGACTGTAAATTTATCCCTGATTCCCTGCACCGTTAAATCTTGACGTATAGATTTAAGTTGATCGCAAGCATAGAAGTAATCTTGTTTTGTGCGCCATTTATTTTTTACGTTTTGTAATGAACTTTCCAATACATCGATGGGACGAACTTCGTTTGGCATTGGAGCTTTGGTCAATCTTAGAAAAGACTTCTCCAAGTCCCGGCTTGTACCTACAATATGAAATTCATCAACTGAAGTATCAACTTCAAATTCATCGAATATATGCTTATGCAATCTGTCATTTGATCCCTTCTTAGACGAAAAATCATCTTGTCCAAATCGAGCAGCTCTTTGCTGAAGCCTCCGCGAGTCGTCTTCTATAGAACCTCCAACAACTGATGAATAAGCTAACTTGTTGCTTTTTTGTACTTTTTTTCTAAGGTTTTTATTGTTTTTGGTTTTGAGGGGAATATAATTAACTGATTTTTTCTCCGATGATTCCGAACTAGAACTTGTGCAATTTTTTTTCTGAGAACTCAATGATAAGTCCCGAGCCATTTTTCGTTTTGGGGATCGCGATGATGACCGAAATTCCGTTCGGTTTAAATCAGAACGCCGACCCAAACGTGCGTTCAAACATTTTGAAATGCCAGGCCGCATCGGTGTCCGATCGATATTTGTTTTAACTATTATAGCAGGATTTAGTAGGTTGCTTTCACTATGAACACTTGGAATCGGTTCATTGTCCCAGTCTCTTGTCCAAAGTTCATTTTTTGTTGCAGCAGCAGTAATTTTCCCTTTTAAGCAAATGTCAATTTGATCCTTATCGAGATCCGTTACACATTTAGAATAACACCTGGAAACGTAAGAGTTCAGGCTGTCTGGCCATGCATCCTCAGGATTAAATAGATTCTGATAGTTATTAGTATTACCTTGTTTCGGAACATTTTGATTTACGTTCGAATTCGTTAATAACAATCGGCTTGAAGCGGTGGTGGTTTGCACAAACGGTGGTGGGGGCTTAGAAAGGTCTAAGGATGCGGAAAGAACAGGCGGTGGTGGAATACTTGGATCAAAAAGTGTACTTTTACTTTCTACAGTCATGTCAGTCACCTGACTATTTAAATGCTGGTGTTGCAGATGCATCTGGTATTTGTTTTTATTCCGCTTTCTTTTCTTTTTTCCGCCATTTCCAACGTGATTGAGAGGATTAAAAAAATTAACAAGCCTATTCTGCTGGTTTAAATTAAAACGTACTCCGCTAAAAGTGTTATTGTCTTGTAAATTGTTTGAATCAGAATATTTTTTTTCTTGCTCATTGAAAAATCTATTATTTTGATTTCTAGAACCAACTGTAGTATTCGATAAAATATTCGAGGCCGAATCTGAAAAATTATTCTTGCTATTCGATGAATCGATAACATCACCATATCCAGCTTGAAGAGTTGTGTTATTACACAAAGTAGTTTTTTCAGATTCACTTTCAAATTTAGATAAAGAATGAGCGTTTTGTTGGACATTTACGCCGAAAGGCATGTAACAATTTTTGTAGTTGTCGCTATATTGATGGTAGGAATTCTTGTATGGTAAATGGTAATAATCCCAGTTTGATGTTATCTGAACTGCATGTGGGTTTTGCTGAAACTGATGAACCTCGGGAACCATTTGTGAAGCACCGGGCGACGGCGTAATAACTGAAGCTACCAAATCTCCTTGATCTGACATGCTCTTTATACTTACCCAAGAACTTAATAAATTTTATTAATTCGACAGTTTTTTCTATTTTATTTCCCAGTATATAAGTAAGTTGTGAGAATATTTAACTAAAATCTTAAACAAATGTAAGAAAACCCAATGAAAAAGATCAAAAACTGAATAATAAATTTCAATACAATAGGAAGGAACCCAATTTAAGGACACAAAATCTAGATTCTGAACTGAACAACTAACGAACAATTACGATCTACGAAAAAGATGATTTTATAACCAAAAACACTCTACATGAAGATGCCAAGCACTCGAAGAAATATCTTTGATTTAAGATTATATTCTATGTATGCGTTAAGAACTACTCACATTAAGGCTAAACGAAACAAAAACAAAACCCTTTCCCTTCTCTAATAAATAAAAATTCTGACATTTGTATGTGAGAAACAGATTGACACATCAACTTCAAGAGCAACAGCGACAGCAAAGAGAACTTCGACAGCAATTCATATGAAACAGGTTACGTCAACAGCGATTTTGACAGCAAACAAATCTGAAGAGCATTTAAATAACCCACAAAATAATTCAAATATTATAAAAATTATTTCGCGGTAAAATTATATTAAAAAAATGTATGTATGTAGTGATGATGACATTTATATATTTTTTATTTTGTTTGGCCTCAATGTAATTGTATGATTTACGTCTATCGTACAAAAAAGGATTTGTTTTAATAAACTCAACTATAGCCGCTCTTTAATTGTTATATTATTGGGTTAATGTGTTCAAAGATATTTAAAACTACTGGGCTCCATCGCCAGCTTGTCAGAAAATGCGAAACTTGTCATTTTTTGCTATAATCTCCTTCCTTCTAAAAATCGTCCTTTCTTTTTCACTTTGACTCAAGACTCATGACTCATCTTTGAATTCTCTTTTGAAATGTAATCTTTTTGACTTTAGTCAAATTTGAAAGCTTTCTTTAAATCAAAATTCGTTGTTTGGGATATATCATACATCTTGTCTCGCCCTTTTAACTAGAAAGCTATACAAATGAGCTGGAGCATGATGAATTTAAATAAAACAAAATAGGAAAATAATCAATGAGAAGAAAAGAAATGTCAAAAATACGTCACCGAAAATTTTCCCCGTGACTCACAGGGAAATTTATTTTCCGGTTCATCTTTAAGAGTTTTGTATACCTTTTGCACCAACGTAGTTCGAAAAGAGTCATAACTCATAACTCTTGAATCATCGTGTAATAGCAGTCTTATCAAATGAAGTTGCTGGTGGTACTACTGGTGTGGTTGCTGCTGTTCAGGGTAAACACGGTCTTCAATCGGTCGATGGACACAGTTTTTGATAGTCCAGAGTGTCAAGTACAAAATACTTTTCATGTCGTGAAATGACATGATATGGACCTTCATACAGTGGAGTAAAATCCCTGTGCGATGCATCAAGCCGAACTAGGACGTTGGAACAGGTGGCAAGGTCTTTAAATATGAAGACTTTTTGCTGACCATGACGTGAGCAAGATGTGGGTGCAAGGTTTATAAAATGGATCCTAAAACATTCGACGATATCTTTGGGTGATAAATGATTAGATGGAGTTGGAACAAGAAACTCATCACCACCAGGTAATCTTAGCGGCTCTCCGAAATAAATATCAGATTTTGTGGATTCCAAGTCATCCTTCCATGCTGTGCGAATGCCGAAAAATACAATTGGCAGTATTATGACAACCTTTCTTGTCGTCTGTCGTGGGGTGCGCACTCGTCTGGAAGTAAAAGAAAAAAAAAATAATAACAACAATTTATAGTACCAATTAGTTTCAAACAATCGATATTGTCAATGTATCCCTCAAGAGCGCTGATTGTTCCATCAACTTAGATTGGACGCTTAAAGTCGTGATGGCTTGGCTGTGGATGTAACTAAGAGAGAAATCGATTATTGTTACATGAAAAAAATTCCGAGAGGTGATCAAAACCAAGAGAACAACACCAACAACAAGCACTAGTCTTCACCAAAATTTTATGTGAGAGCAAGAAATGAAAGAAAAGAACATCTTACAACAGGATTACTCTGCGCTGAGGTGACATCGCAAAAGATCTACATTAACGAAGGCTTATCTTATCAAACCCGTCAGCTGTTAAAGTCTGCAAAACAGTGGAAGAAGTATAAATTTGCTTGGACAAAAAATGGAATTTTATACATGCGTTAGAGTGAGGGAGAAAACATTATACGCATTCTCTCAAACTAATCCAATTCAACAATCGCATTGTAAACTTTTGTAGACACCAAAATATACAGAGTGTAAGAAGTAATTTCTCAGCTTTCCTAGCTATCTAAATTCTTTTAAAAAATTTTCTATAATATTAATTTAAAGTGAAATATTGAGACATATCGAGCCCAGGGGTGTAATGGTATTTGTGATAGATGGTAATACATGCAAATTGTCTAAAATAAATATTTCGAACGCTGTATCTTCCAATGCTCCGGTATCTTCCAATGGAATAGCTTCAGGGAAACAAGAGAAGCCGATGTTCGTTGAACAAAATCGATATATTCTTGATGGAACGTATCGTCCGATGATGTCGACGTGAATGTGCTCGAATCTGTGGGTTCCTCCAGTAGGAAAATCGCTTAATGGAGACAGAACGTGTTGAGAAATTTTGTTGCGTTGGCAAGGTAGACAAGCTGACGGCAGTCTTTTCTTTATCCACGCCAGATGTAGCACGGCGAGACCAGTTTAATTGATGCAACCGCTTCAGGGTGGCTAGTGCTGTGAAGTGATAAAAGCCGATAAAGTCAACCTCCGATTGTTCAAAACAGCATTTTGCGGTGCGGTTTCGATGCTCGTTCTCGGCCTTGGAGGCTCCCAAAATTTCGTCGATGTACGGAAATATGAAGTTGAGTTCCCTTGTGGCCTCTTCAATGAACCTTTGAAAGGTTTGCGCCGCATTTCGAAGTCCAAAAATCATATAAGGAAACTCAAACAAACCAAACGGAGTTATGATGGCCGTTTTCGAAATGTTGTCTGGTGCCACAGGAATTTGGTTGAAAGCACGAACCAGATCAATCGTTGAAAACACTTGCTTTCCAGCCAAATTCGATGTAAAGTCTGGAAGAACTTGAACTGGATAGCGATCTGGAACATTCCGTGTGTTTAGTTGTCAGTAGTCGCCACAAGGCAGCAAGGGCTCGATGAACGCCATGCGATTCCCAGCTTCACCATCTTTTCAAATTGTTGTTTAGCAATAGCTAGACGATCTGGACCAAGGCGGCGCGCTTTAATGGATATGGGAGGTTCAGGTGTAGTCGTGATGTAATACTGAGTTGCATGCTTTGGTGGCTTACAATTCCCTTCGGTCTAAGTGTTCATCGGGAACTCAGCTAATATTTGACACCATGACGAGGTATCTGGTAACGACTTAACTGATGAAACCGTGTAGATAAGCCTGTGACACATGAAACTGAAAATACAGTTTTTGAATCGAGAAGTCGGTTGTTTCTCAACTCTGAAAGTAAACCAAAATGTGCACCAACGATAGTTTTTTCGATTTCCGCAACTACGAAGCGCCACGTGAACAGAGTACAACCAAAAGTTTTGATGTGCGATCCGTTTGCTGCGGAAAGGCAATAGTTGGCTTCTTGATGATGACTTGTGGTGAGCTTTTTCGGGAAGACACAAACTATCACACTATCTAATACGAAGAGGCGGTGTGATTTTATTGATCGGTGTGACATTTTCATTGCGAGCAGGAGCGTTAACTGTTGCTATTTTATTGATAGGAGAAATCTCCATAATATGGACAGCAAGCGTTGCAAGTTTTTCCAAGTTTGTGTCTTCCTGTGTTGCAAGGATGGTTTTAACTGCAGTTGGAAGCCTACTTAACCATTTGGTTCTAAAAATTTTAGTAGGAACGTTGTCAACCAGACCTTTTAAGTGCAAGAAAAATTGAGAAGGTTTGCGGTCAGCTACAATTTCTTTGTCTCGTCTCTTGTAATCTTGTAATCGGTCGATTAGTGCACCTTTTAACCTTAAATATGGTGCCACTTGAGGTGGATGAAGAATAATGTCTTGAACCTATGCAGCGACAACAGCATCCAAGTGAGACGAAGCAAAGAAAAACTTCGTGGTATCATCGGTAATGTTAGTAAGATGAAATTGGCCTTCGAGTTGAGCAAACCACAAAGCTGGGCGATCAGCAATGAAAGCTGGTGGACGAACGATAAAACGCTGCATCGGAAGCGCGGTGTCACTTGATGGTAATGGTGGAGACGATGTTTTGGAATCCGTGTTGTGAGATGAATTTACTGTATCAAGCATTTTTGTTAGACAGGGTCACCATTTGTGGAATTCAACACTTGTCAAAATTTAGATTAAGACTAACTTTATTTGGCCAACAATATTTTATAAGAAGATATAACTAAAATGTACAAAGTTTGATTTGTACATTGTATTTATTGTGTACATATGTAGCAAATTATGTGGTCTACAAGTAATGCTACAATGGGCTTAAAAATTTGGTGTTCCTTCAACAATTTCTCTAATCTTTAAAGCCTAGTAAGCAGATACGGACAACTACTTAGGTCCTCAGACCTACGAAGTGCGTTGGTGTTTTCTAGCGGGACATAGGGCCTCAACTACACCTACGCGTCATCGTGTACGGTTTAAAGCGATGTGTTTGAGCTCCCTCCAGCTCTTTACGGACAAGACTAAATTTATCTCTACAATCTTAATCTCTACAAAATGCCCGCGCAAAAGTTTGAAATTGGAAAAATAAAAACACCTATCAGGGATGTACTTTTCTTTTGGTGATTATAAGGCGCAGCTGTATAACCCTTTATCTTAAAGAATTTTATTTTTGCGAAAATGTCCCGTAAATAATTGGTTGAAATCATTTTGAAACGAGCTTTTATCTGTCGTTTCCCGTTTCCTTTCATGTTTTTTTGTTACATATGCTTACAGCAAATACACATTTTTTAATATTTTGTTTTCACATAAGTTCAACTTTCTTAGTTTCAAGTTTTTTACATCTTTTTTCTTGAATTCAGCCTCCGAATTATTACTTTATACTTATTTTCAAAATAAACTTTTATAAAAAACAATTGTTTCGAAAAATAAGAAATGGCTCTTATGGCGCCCTAGTAAGTTGCGACCAAAAGTAACTCCATCCCAGTTGGAATGGATTTGTGTTTGCGAGAGCTGTCTAAATTTGTTTAAGTGGATGGGATAATAATAATCTACTAAAAAAAAAACAAAAACATAGTGTCCAGTCAAGATGGTCACTAAATGTTTTTTTTTTATCTGTAATTTGAATTTAAAAATTCCATATTAATGAAGTATAATCAATTTCTTCTTTCTTTCTTCTGTTATTATTTGATAGTCAATTTTGATTATAAACTCCTCTTTGCTATGTGTAAAGCGATCGCTAAAAATTTAACATTGCTTGGTAGCACTTACCCAAGTTTGGGAAACTTACTTCAAATTTTAAATTATCAAACAGGAACAAATGTCATTTCGATCAGCTGTTGTGTTTTATTACGGAAATTGTTCCCAATATACATATGTACAATACATAATAAATACTTTACCTAATTCTATTTATTCCCGGTGTAAAAAATTGGAAACCAACAGTAAAACGAAATGGAATTTTTTTATCTTTTAGCACTCAGCTGTTCAGTAGAATGAAATTTCATCATTAAAAAAATTAAAATGGATTTATAAATTAAATAAAACTTTAAATGCGTTGTTTCTTTTTGAAAAAAATACTTGAATATGGGATTCATCTTATTGCATCAATCTTTTGCTAGAAATAAATCTGTAACATGTTCGAAAACTAAAAACAAAAATTTTACTGATAGCTATAACCGGCCCCTTATTCAGTAGAAAGTTTTTTAAGAATCTGAAATGTTTTTAAATATTATTTTTTTATTTCAATTTCAATGGATTGCAATAAAGTGCTTTCAATAGCTGTGTTTTATTGGTAATCTATCCCTTACATAATATTCGAGTACCAATAAAACTCTATACCTATTCACTTATAATTTGTCTTCTTAAAGTTGATGTCCCTACATTATTTGTCAAATTATTGATGTCAACTTTTCTAAATATAAAAGACAAATGTGCACTTGAAAATAGAAAAAAATTGAATGCATATTGCAAACAAAAGTTGTAAATATACCAACTGACTTGTTAAAGAAATTTCTGGCTAACATCTTTACATTTTAGTTAAAAATTAAATTTTAAATTAAATTCAATTTTAAATCAAAATAAACAACAGCTGTTCTACATGGGGCGCGTTCGAAGAATGTACAATTGTGTAAATTATTGGGTCGAGTTGGAAAATGCATGAAAACGGTTGTTGAGTTGAAGTTTGCATGGAAATGCACACCGAGTTGGTTTCGAATGTGTTTTACTTATATTTGTAGTAAAACTTTGACAGCCTTATTTATAAAACCCCCATAAAGCCTGCATAAAGTTATACACCCCTTATAATGCCTCTAAACTCGAAAATGTTATTTATAAAAGTTGTACAACGTTGAATAGAGCCAGAATAGGCTAAACGCGTTTTGAGGTTGAATATAGCCTGAATAAGGAAATTATATTGACAAAATGTCATGGTTTCCATGGTGTCCATAATAGAAATTAAAAAAAAAAAAATAAAAAAGCCTTTTCAATTTTCTTCCTTTTAAAATGATTTATATAATTAAAATCGTGTTACCATGACTAAGCGATAAATAATTTAAAAACAAATACCTAAAGATTTTCGATAGAAAGTATGAAACAAATAATTGAAATTGTCCTTTCGGACCTCAACAGCAACAATTGAGGAGCCCGTAGATATCCAATTTATAGCTGCAACCTGCAATACGATGTATTTAATATGTATGTACTTTATCGGATGAATCCCAATTTGACGAACACATTCTCTTCCCTTTCGATTCCATTTTTTATTGTTGTCATTAGATATTTATATACCTATTTCATTGAAAAAAAAACAGTTGTTGATTTATTATGACATCTAAATGGAATAGATTTCCCATTTTGGTACTTTTTTTGATATAAGAACTGCATAACTATAATTTGTAGACAAATTTTTTATAGATACGAATTTATACAACTTTGAATAGAGCCTACATAAATCCTTATACACTGCATAACTATTCATCTGTTTAGTGGATTCTATTAAATAAGGCTGTGAAAATATATTGATTTTCTTGTTATATATATTACCCACATATTATGGAAGAGCGAAAAATATGCAACTAAGTTTCTGGCAACTTTAAAGACCAGTTGAATAATCGTGGTTCACTATTTTTTTCAAATTATTATAGAATTTACTACACAGACCATTTATTTGGATAGTAAACATTCTTTTATTCTTTTTATTCAATTAATAAGATATTAGAAGACAAAATTCAACATGAAATTATAAAAAAAAATAATTAATAAAAATTATGAGAAGTTACTTCAAGTTGCCTGTAGAGTCAAATTACCATTTTATTCTACTCAATACCGTATACATATAACTTTGGGTGTTTTTATAAATGGATGCATTGTTTGCATGCGATCAATTGCAATCATATTAAGGTAAAAAAAAAAGTATGTTTGCTTGTTACTTTATATAGTTTCACATTTGCTCAACAAATATTTGAGTTTTGCTTTTAAGAAAATCGGACATTTAACATCTGCATTTAAAAAAGGTATGCATTCGTTAGACTTTCACAACCATGCATTTATTGAAGCAACCTTTGTCAGCTTTTTAATGAGAACAAGCATATTTCAATAAATTTTCCACAATATGTGATGGTAAAATACACTAATCCTAAAGAAAATTATTTTATCTCTTATGAATTGTTCCTAAAAGTTTTAAAAATTTTGTAAAGTATTGATTTTAATAAATTTTTTAACGAAATAATTGCATTTTTATAATATTTCAACCCAAATAAATGTTTGGTTTGAAATTTGTGGAAGTGTAAAAGAAGTGTATTTGTTACCGAACACACCCTCATGTTGCCAACATTTGCATATTTTTTGCACTTCTTGACTGTACCTACATTTAACTAGATGAAACTCTATCTTCACTAAATTACTATGGATAAACACTAGCTAATTTTTGTTCACTTTTGAGGTGTTGTTATTTTCCATGTAAAATTTTACTAGCTAGTATTTTCAATTACCAATAAAACACGGCTTATATTGTAAACAGGATTTTAAGTAATAAATAAAAAAAAAAATATATGATAATATTGGCATGGTTCAATTATGTATGGAACACCTCCATCTGATGTTCCAAATTTTCGATGACGCTGAGGCATAATTGAGGTTCAATGCCGTTAATGTACCGAATTATCTCATCCTATAGCTCTTAAATTGTTGTTGGCTTATCGACTTACACCTTTTTTTATATAACCCCAAAGAACGGTGTCAATTCACATTCACATGATTGACATCGCCACCAAGTGAGATAACACAGCCAATGAACTTTTCGCGCAAAACAGTTATTGTGGTTTATGGCAATACTCTCGTTTTGACAACTCAGAAGAAAAACACTACCCCTTGCAAATGCAAAATTTCCCTTCTTTTGGTGGTGGAATCAATCTTGGTTCACGAAAATTAAACCAGGAAAATATCAAGATCATGTAGTGTTGCTATAATACATGAAAAGTTCTGAACCAGTTCTTGATGAACTGGTTCTTCGTGTGTAGTAAGACGCGGCTATAGTCTCCTTCATAGTAAAAATAGCGCCATATTTTCTAAAGTGGATGATATTCAAAACTTAATTCCATATTGATGTTTATCATGATTTTAAAATACTTTTAAACTTCAAAATAGCAACCAATTAAAAACTAGTGTGTCCTCTGCAGTGACCAAATTCTGTTTCGCGAAAAAAGCCTTTATTTTAAAGAAATTATTTTCTTTTTATTTGATAAAATTAAGTTCAAGGTATTCATACAAAAATTTAATGTATTTATTTGACAGAATACAATTTTTTCTTTGCTAGAATATGACAAACTTAGAAGAAGAATACAAGGAAGTGTAAATTCTCCTTTGCAGTGCATGTGAGTAACTGTTGGCCCAAAGTTAACCTGATTAATTATAATTTTTTTTTTATTTTCTAAGAGCGAGTGTAAGTTTATTTAATTGAATAAAAACAAAATTGTAATTAAATAATTAAATATATTGATTATGCAGTATATTGACAAATTTCGACATTTGTTATGTTCGATAATTTTTTTTAATTAAATTGTTATCAATTACTAAGATCAAAAATAATTCAAACTATTTTTCATTAAAAAAATGAAAATGCAGGCGTATCGGTCGTTTGATGTACGATTTATTTTTTAAAGTATAATGCGAATTTTTTAGTAGGTACCTATGTTTCACACTTAGCCTATCTCTATAAGTTTATAATCAAGTTAATCAATTACTGATTCATGATTTATGATTAATGCAATTAATTATGCTTTGGCTTTTTAAATCACGATTATTTTTCATTCATTTCATTTGATTAAAAAAAAAAACAAATTAATTAATTGATTAAAAAATTAATTGATTAATGCAAACACTGATGTGTTTGAGGCACCAAGTTATGGGTTTCAAATGCTAAATCTTTAATTTGATCAATTAATTCAATTAATAATTATGTTGAAATATTTATACAAAAAAATTGTCCACATTTGATAAAAACAAAAAAAAATTGAAGGGCATTGTAAAATTTGTGAAAATACAGGACTATTCCCATGAGAGCGACTAACGAATTAAAAAAAAAAATGGGATTTGAAAAGGGAAGAAATCTAGTTTAATTTATTGTTAGTATATTAAAATTTGGTAGTTCCTAAAATGAGAGAAATTTGAGGGAATAATTCTAAAAATATTTCTTTGATCTTAGTAAACGCCATTTGCGACGAATAAAAGAAAGTACAAGTGAACGAATTGTCAAAATGGACGAATGTTCGTCCATTCATCGGTAGTTGGTAGCTCTCATATGAATAGTCCTTTAGTCAAAGAAAATGATGTAAATTGATTAGATTTAAACAATTCGCTAATCAAGAAACAGCTAACAACAAGTTGAAATTATTAAAATTTACTACCGAAATTAGGAGTACACGTACTCCATGAGTCACCATTGCATCCCGAAAAAATTACGGTTTGGTGTGGTTTTTGGGACGGCCAGGCGGCGTCATTGGGCCGTACTTCTTCCGTGATGTTCAAGACCGGCAAGTTACTGTAAATGGGGATCGCTACCGTTCAATGATAACCGAATATTTTTGGCCCCAATTGGATGATATGGACTTGAAGGACATGTGGTTTCAACAGGACGGCGCCACAAGCCACACAGCGAATGTCACAATCAATTTATTGGAAACCAAGTTTGGAGAACGTGTTATCTCACGAAATGGTCCAGTCGCTTGGCGGCCTCGGTCGTGCGATTCAACGCCGTTAGACTATTTCCTGTGGGGTTACGTCAAGTCTATGGTCTATGCCAATAAGCCAGCGACGATTGATGAACTAAAAAAACTTTTGTAGCGCTCTTATTGAAAACTCTTTAGTTAATAAAAATAGGTTTTTACAATTCACATTACTTTTTATAGGAAAAATATATCCAATAAAACTCACTTGAACTTAAATCATCTTGTCCGTCATTTCACGTTGCACTCAGATATTTTTTCTGTTCTTACTAAATATTAAGAATAAGATACCCACTTTGCGAAACAAAATCCCAGTGTGGAAAGCTTTTTTATTCAGTCGCTAGTGGTATTCTAACACTAATTCAATAAAAGTAGGTAAAGAATCAAATCGGATTCTATTTTCGCAAAATAAAGGACAAACTTAAGAAGTTTTTGTATTTTTTTATATTTGTTAAAAATATCAAAGCATCATGAGGATTGTACATGATGAGATTACATTACCAATTTGAGTGTTTTTCAAATGATATGAGGTGATTGCTATTCTAATCACTGGATTAAATAATTTGTATGCATACTTTCCGACAGAAACAAGATGGCATTTTAATTTTTAGATTAAATATGTTCAAAAACACATAAGTAGTTTATTATATGGTTTCCTAGAAGTTCTTTGTTGATTTCTTCGTTGGTTTATTTTTTAACTTTTAAAAAAATACTTCCAATACTATCTCCTTATCTTGCAAAACGTCAAAATTTAACCACCAATCTCAACATTTAGCCAGCTTTGCAACACGATAAATTTTAATCCATTTTATTCACCACGCTAGTGTCGAAATTTAAGCAAGAGAAAACGAGTATCCAATATTTTGACGCATGCGGCTAAGAATTTTGAGGCAAATAATCTTAAAATATCTTTTATTTTTAAAATGTTAGTATACCTACTTATTTATTTAGTACCTACTTTTGTACTGCACAATGATTCTACAGCTAAACAAATCAAATAAAAATCAAAAAACATTATTTCATACTAGGCGCGTTTTGTTATTCATTTTATCGTTAGGTTAGTAAAATTTTACATAGTAAACAACAACAAACGAAAAGTGAGGAGAAGTTAGTAATCGAGCTCAGTGATTTACTAAAGATAAAGCTTCGGCTATTTGACACGGGGTTGAGCAAAAATATTTTTATTTTAAAAAGTTAGTTTAAGGATAGCGTTTTAATGCGATTCCGATTGCTAATGTAATACACATTTAATTCACTACATCCAGTTAATATCACTTAAACGATATAGGTACCTACACGTGTCGTTTTTCCATTCCGTATTCCAGAACTAAAATGCCAACACTCTCTCGCTCTTAGATTCCACATACGATTCACTAAAAAGAGATGACATTTGGCACTTAAAAATTGTTAACAAAACTTAAAATTGAGAATTGAATTTTATATTTGTGCCAGTTTGCTTAAAAAGGTTAAAATAAAAAACATGTGTTGTGTAACATGCTATTTTTCATGGAACTCGAGTTAAGATAAAGAAGAGAAAAAAGAAAGATTACAGAAGAAAAGATACATCCTGTAGCAAACGCTCTCGATTTACCTAAAACTATGTATGTTAATCATCTTAAGTCCGGTAGGCGTTTTATAAGTCCGGTATTACACAGAGCATGTATTTAATGCGCATTAATCGGCTATTTTGTTTTGAAGAGTCATTCGGTGATGCGCGCATTATTACACACAGACTTTCCGCATGTTTTAGTCTGTGCATTATTTTGACAGATATCTTTTATTTCACATTCGTTGTTTCGGTGATCAGTTTAGTAATTTAGAAAAAAAATAATAAAAATCCAAAAATAGGACCAGGGAATGATTTGAACAATTTAGATTTACTTAAATAAATGAAATAATAAACTCGTATGTTAAGGCTTCATTCCATTTTATTTTATTTTCATTAGTCAAAGCTTCATTATGGATGTTTCCTTAACAACGAACGAAACGAAATAAAGCAAATTCGAAAAACAACGGAGAAGTAGAAAGAAACGTCAAAAACATGCAAGGAATAGCTTGTACCTGCATGCCGAGACAAATTTACTTCTATTTCATTTTTTATTTCTTCCTTTCTCTTTCGCACTTCATTGATGCAAGGATAAACATGCGCTGTGTAATACCGGACTAAGAACGAAAATTGACTTCAGAGTGTCGTTTTCCATTCCGTATTCCAGAACTTAAACGCCACCATTCTCTCGCTATAAGATTCAGCATTACGATCCACATAAAATAAATGACATTTGACAGTTAAAAATTTGTTTACAAAACTAAAAATTGAGAACTGAAATATTTGTACCGGTTTGTATCTTTATGGAAATACAAAGAAGATAAAACGATTCTGCTACGCTTAGAAGGAAGTTATCAAAAAGGAATTGAAAAAGATTACAATTTGGGTTTGGCCCAACCGACTTTTAGAAAAATTTTGATACGATTTATAAATATGAATCTATGCTTTTGCTTGTCTTAAATTTGGCATCATTCCAGACCTTACAAATAAATAATATAATTTATAATATAAATTATAATACAATAATAGTAACATAATATAGGTACATATAAAACATAAATAATAGTGAATGCCTGTATATTAAAATATGTATATTTTGACATTCCTTGGAATTTCTCAGTGGTGCTCCTCAAGAATTGAAAAACATTAGCTAATTTTTCCATCCCACATTTGAAATCTTAAAATTTTATGCTACATTTTTGTGTTCTTCCATCAACTCAATAATACTTGCGACACACACCTAGTATAGACACCATAGTATGAACACAATAATATAGCATATACTACGATAGGTGACAAACTACAGAACGTAGTACAGTTTGAAAGGTCATTTCGAAGAAAAATTCTCATTCTTTCAAATAAAAATACATATTTGAATTTTGTGATGGATTTTCCTAGTCCTTCCCATGCCAGCCCATTTGGCCTTGAATTAGAAATTATTTAAAAATCGAAATTTATATCAATTTGACAATCAGTATAAGTAAAACTATTATCCACTTTAGAAGAAATGGCGCTGTTTTCACTGCAAGGGAGACTATACTTCGCCTATACTACACAAAAAAAAACCTAGTCGTCGCTGTTTAAGAAAACTGGCATAACTCAAAAAACACGATTTTTTAGTTAATGATGCTAATCGAATAAAAAACAATTCTCTATCTTTCTGCTAAACTGGAATAACTGTAGCTCTTCGGAATCACGCTATATGGAATTTGTTCTACTACTTCTACTTACCTATATTAATTCTTTATACATACAAATTTAAAGAAAATATGAAAAAAAAACATATTTTGGTCGAAAATTGTTGATTTTTGGTAGGAAGTAGCTTTGAATTATTGTTATTTAATTGAAACGAAAAATTTGAAACTTTAATAGGCCAACTGTAATGAATAAACTACTTATAATTGGAAATGTGAAGAAAACCTGGGTTTTTTTGCCAAAAATAATTGTGTTAAGGTATAAATTTGCTAATATTTTTTAGATATAATACATATGTGAACTGTATTTCTACTAAAAATACATAATTTGATTAATTAACGTCCATATAAAATCAATAAATACAAACTATATGACGGAGTTCCTCGGTATTTTCAGACTTGTAACAAACAACTTTAAATGCAAATATCTTTCTTAACTGAGCCAATCTAGAAATACTAAGTACGCCATTGTGTTCAGCATCCTCGAATTATCTTTAGCAGATATGAGCGCCATCTGTCGCAAAAAAAAGGTAAATTTTCAAGCACAGTGATATTGGTGTCCTAATAACTTGCTTTAGAAGCTTAAACCACGAAATTAATGTAACGCAGGAAGGACTTTTATAAAAATTGGTCAAGCGGTTTTTTCATTATAGTAGTTTAAAAAAAAGTTAAAATTTTGGTTAGTAGCAAATGTCTCAGGAAAGGATAATGCCATTGACTTCAAATAAATTTTATTGTGTAAAATGTTATGTGGCACAGAAAGAAAAACTGACAGGTGGGAATACAACGAGAATGGAATGCTTTCATTGGAACGATTTTGTTCCAAATCTAATCAGCTGTTCATTGCAAACGATTTCATCATTGAAAAATTAAAAGTTAACTTACAGAAAAATTATGGGTTAAAATTAATGTTTTTTTTTTCAATAAAAAAATTCTCCAAGTAATTAGCTTCATTTTGATACCTCCAATGACAAATTTGACTTTCTCTATCGCTTTTAATAGCGAAATAAAATTTTCAATGATGAAAACCAATGATAGCTATAACTGGCCTATAAGCGACAAAAATAAATAAAAAGAAATTGGACGAAAGAATGGCTAAAAAGGCGCCCATATTTTCATCTTTCAATTTGCTGGACGAATTGAAATTAATTATTTTTTTTAAGCTGTCCAAATTTGAGTTAGACTCAATTTCCTAATTTTTTTTTACAGCACTAAATACGCTTTATTTTTTTATTTTTATAGTCCTGGCTTTTAATTTTCTATGTCTCTGGAAAACTTCTATAGATTTCAAAAAACTCCCTCCAAAATACCGCTTACAATAGCCATTTATTTTCCGTACGATCCGTACGCTTTGAAATCTTTTTTAAAATGAAATTTGCTTCTGATTTGATGAGAATGCGTTCACACTATCATATATCTTGTCAATCAAACAAAATATCAAAATATTTTGATATTCATCAAACATGCTTGACAAGCCGTTTGATGGAGCGTTCAAATTGTCAAATTCGAGTTCATCAGGTCAAGCATGCTTGATAATGTGAACCCCCTTTTGAGAAAAAATGTTTCCTGATCTGATTACTTAAACAGTCCACATCACTTTCTTGGAGAAAAATATAATAAAACTTACCTGTGAATAGAAGTTCTCTTGCCCGACGTTTTCGGATTCACACAGCACTTCATATTTTTTATATTCTTATACTATTCCTTCAAAGTTCGTGACATATGCCAATAAATTGGCAGCAATCTAGTTTACATTTATCAACATCTTATAGAGGATCATTTAAAATGTTTAGAAAAGAAAACACTGCAATATATTTTTTTTTTTATATTGAATATTTATGTTTATTTATTGTGCGTTTTTCATCATATTTAAAAATATTTGTTTGAATACTTCACATAAACTTTAGATCGCACAATACATTATGTGATCTTTAGATAAAAATTAATTACTTAAAAAACTTTCCGTTCTGGTCCAAAATCAGGATTAACGAAAGAAAACCCAACAAATTCTTCTTGATTAATACACCGTACGACGTCTTTCGCAACGTGTGTTAGAACAGGATCTTCTTTGGTGAATTCCGTATCGAAATTATTAGCGTCACGTGGATTTTTCTATAAAAGAAAAAACTTTAAAACAATTTGATTCAAAAACATAAATGTTCATGTATTTCTAAGCCTAAAGTCTCGCCTTAACAAATTTGATCAAGTGCTGACAAACTTGCACATACATAAAGATATCACAAAGAGAAAATTCTGCAATACTCGGTGCATACATCGAGTTAAGTAAATCAAAAAGATTTAGTTCGTAATATTTATCAAAAAATAGATATGTAGTAAGGGAGTCGACCTCAGGATTACCTATCCAATCGGGAGACAAAAAATAACCATATAGAATCTGTAGATTAGAGATCACTTATGAAGAATCACTTGGAAGGACAAACTTATTCGGGGAACTATCGGCGGCAGAGGCCTACATCCGGTACGTTTTTTGGCACTTACCTATCCGATTGGGGCTCCAAAAATTTTAACTGATACACGTAAGACCTTTTTGTGTAGATTCTAAAACCGATGGTAGAAGAAGCAAAATCAGGAAACAAATGTTTGTCCAACCACTTTAAAAAACATGAATTTCGTGTCACATCTATCCAATCACGGCACGGGTTAAAATTAATATCAAATGAAAGGTACGTTTATCCTCTCTATGAATCCATTGGTCGGACAACGATTTTCATGAAACAAACCTTTGTCGGACCACTTTAAAATAAATGTAGCTTTTTCTTCTCCTGTTTACGATAGTGTATTTATGCATTTATTTGTTTAGAAAATGGTTAAAAGAGATACCAAATGAAAGGTAAATTTCATCTCTTTACAAATATACTAAATGTGCAAAGATTTATCGTCAAAAACAATTTGACCGACCACTTTTTCGACAAATAAAATAAATTTTAGCTTCTGTTTCGGATATGGTGATGACTTTATGATTATATTTGTTAAGAAAATGAAAATGGATAAAAGGAGTATTAAACGAGAATCACATTAGTTCTCCTCATAATGGTGGATTAACATGCATGATTTTTGCAAAAATAAATAGAAAATTCATATTTGTTAAATAGAGACTAGAGAGAAATGAAAAAAATGCAGAAGAACTCCATTTCTGCATTATGGGAAATTTGACAAATGCAGAAGTCAAGATTATTGTGAAGATGAACATGTTCATCTTTATTGATGGACCTTCGTCTGCATTTCGCAAATTTGTGACATTTTATTAACTGTTTTTGGCGGGTCATGAAATCAAAAAACATTATTTTGAATGGAAATGGAAGAGGGCGGAGGTAAGTCAAAATTTGATTGCATTGTTTCATATAATACCCCCGCCCGCTTTGCAGGGCGTAAAAAAAATAGTTTTTATTGTTATCGGTCCGATTTGTCAAACTGAAATTTTTGACATATCTGGATGTTTTAAGGTCTTACAATACCTATATATGTATGTATCTGTCATTTTTAGAGAGATATCTGTGTGTGTGAGTGTACGTACGTTTTCCTACGTTCGTACGTTCGAGAAATATTTTTCTTCGGCAATATCTCAAGAACGGGTAGAGATATCGACTCCAACTAAATAAAAACAGTGATTGAAATAACTATTTTGTTGCTATAATTGGATACAAAATATAAAAAAGTATAAACAAATATAATTCATTGTTTGTCGTTTCCTTACCAAAACTTTGGTTCAGGCCATGCATTTTTATTAAACAAAAAAATGTTGCCACAGCGACAGGAATCGAACTTAGGACCCCTAACGTCTAGAGCGGAGATATTACCAGGACACCACGATCTCTACTGATTTGGGTGTGAAATTCCTAAATATTGTTAAAATTAGCGACCAAAATTTAATTTCCTTGTTTAACATATTTTCCATATTTTTTTTGCGCCCTAAACCTTCTACTATTATTCCTCTTTAATTTAAAAAAAAAATTAAGAAAATCGGCCAACCGGTTTGGCTGGTTAGTGAACGAACACAAAAAAACAGACTTTCTTTTATATATATAGAAGAAGATGTATTGTATATTGGGAACAATTTCCGTAATAAAACAAAACTGCTGATCGCAATGACATTTGTTCCTGTTTGATAATTTAAAATTTGAACTAGGTTTCCCAAACTTGGGTAAGTGCTAGCAAGCAATCTTAAAGAGTTGATAATCAAAATTGACGCGATTCCACCCCAGCACGATTGAAAGATTTGCCTTAACACCAACAACCAGAATTCTTCCATCGACAACAGAATTTTGGTATAGATATTGGCGATGTCAGTGATTATGCAAACCAAAGGATTGTGTAACAAAAAATACAAATAAAGTATGACACATTTTTGACCACAAGTATAACCATCATTCGCAATCTCAACACCAAAAAAAAAGTTATCGGTTGTAGTGGAGTTTATCACTTAGTATTTAATAATTCATTAATAAAATCAAGTAATTAAGAAAGAAATGGTCCTTCTGTGAAAATTTTATTTGGTTGCAAATATCTCTGGAACGGATATTGCTATTGATTTCAAATTAATTTTATTGTGTAGATAACAATGTTATACAGGTTTGATATAAATTTGGAAATAATTCAATAAACCGTTATTCTTTAAAAAACTAAAAAAAAAATTCTTGGAGCTCAAATATATGTACAATCAAGGAAAAATGATATCATCTGCAAAATAATTTTTTACTATAGAAAATACTGTCCTTAACATCTGGTTTTCAAAAAAAATCAATTGACAGTTTTTTTTACAAAAAATTCTAAGAAAAGTTGGTAAAAAGTGTGTTTTGACTTAAATATCTCGAGAATGAGCACAGATATTGACTTCAAACTTATATAAGTTTATACGAAATACAATTATTAATCCATGCTACAATTTTGATAAAATCGAATTGTAATTTTTTACGAAAAATAAAAAAACTAAAACCGAAATTTACAGAAAAGTGACAAAAATAGTTTTTCGACTTAAATATTTATCATCACAACAAGCAATGATGTTGACTTCAAATGTATTTTTTTTCAACATAATGCATTTGTCAATAACTAAAAAATGATAAAATATTTACGAATACCAAATTGACATTTTTGTACAATAAATACAAAATGGGAACTTATCAGTGTGTGTTGCACCCATCCTTTTTTTTATTTAAAATGTGAACCTGACAGACATAATTGCCATGCTATTCTTGTTGATATACAGTTCGTAACAATTGAATAGCCTCACGTTAAGTTTTTTCTTAAACCTCAATTTTTTTGTATCTATTTGATTTGTATCTAGTTAATTTTGTATAGAGTTGCAAGTTAGAATAGAGGTTTTTCAGACTGAAAGAAATTTTAAATAATTTTGAGAAGTTAATGGAGTTTTCTGAAATTATTTCGTTTTTATACAATAAAATGAAGTATTTTTTTATAACATTAGAATATAGAATCACTTTCTTTAATGCAGTTTAAATGTAACGCATTTATCTTTTTTGTTAAAAAATGTTTTTTTTTTATTTATATTCTATAGCTTTATACATAAAACATAATACTACACCCCTTATTTTTAATAACATCAAAAATGTGGACTTTTATTGAATCATACAAAGAGTTTAAATAATCAAGGCCCAGGCCATTTTAACGGCTTCATTGATCTCTTCTTTGTTGGTGTACTGCTTCCCACCTTCATACATCTTTCGTGTCAACCAACCCCATACATTTTCGATATTGTTCAAGACTGGGGAGTAGGGTGGCCAGGAAAGTTGTTCTATATTTTGATCTTGAGGTCAGGCTTTAATTATTCCAGCTGTGCGAATGGGCGCATTGTCTTGCTGGAAAATCAGTTGCAGCGGTCCGCAAATATCCTGGAACTGTGGGAGAGCCCTTTCCAGTATAGTTTTATAATATGGTGCTAAAATTTTGCAATTAACAAATACCAAATCGGTCGTTCCATAATATGATATGAGACCCCATACAATAACGCCTCCTTCACGGCTGTGGTGACGGTTTGAAAACATTTTTTTTAAATCTTGGTAGTAATAGTTGCATAAGTCGGGACCATCGAGTTTGAACTTCTTTCCATCAGAAAATACAACTTTTTGCCAATCGTTTAAGTGACGGCTCCTATTACAGTTTTAAAAAACATGTGAGGCTATCCAATTGTTTCGGACTGTATGTAGAGGAAAGTCACCAAATGTGGAATAGGGTCCTACTATGGAATACCTATATTTCTCTAAGGATATAAGTATAAAACGCGAACGCGAACGCTACTCCTGTGGCCAGTGTTGCCGCTGAGATATTTGAAAAAGTCGCAAAAATATGGGTCCCGAGAAAAAAAAGTCGCCTTTGAAAAATTATTTAATATATGTATGTATAGCCAAATCTAACGAAATCCTTATAAAATTGCGAAAAAAATAAAATAAAACATATTTGCGTTGTTTTAAGTTTTTGTTTTATTTTAATAATTATCAGGTGCAAAAGAAATAAGTTCTTACTCTTTAAAATTAATTTTAACAAAAATAAATTCATTTTGATTAAAGTAAATTTATTTTTTAGATAGGTACATACACACATATATATCTACATATATTTCAGTATCCCATTTTTTTAATTGAACGAATAAATTAAATTGATTAAAATTAAATCAAGTAGGTATAAGCTTAAACAAAGAAATCGGTGTTCAGTAAATTTACAGTCAAAGTTAAAAACAAAAAATAAATAAATTCACATTCTATTTGCAGAATTTGCACATTGTTTGTAATGCAAATTCTGAGGCTTTTATTTCTATTAGAATTGAATTGCTTTTGATTATTTTTCGTATGAAACGACATCATTTTTTTGTTATTTCCGTACGGTAACTTTGTAGAAGCTCCTCTGAAGGCTTCCAAATATCTAGATTTTGTTTTCCAGCAATATTTGCTGCAGAGAGCATTGCATTGCATGTTGTCACACACAGGCGGTTGGTTAGACTGCTTTTTAAAATTGTTAATTTTGAGAATACCCTTTCGGCAAGAGGGTTTCTAATAGTCCCGACCTTGTGCCAAAACTCCTCCAAATTTGATGATTGAAGAATATTTTTAAAACTTTTTTCTTGAATTTTGAATTCCAAAAGCTTATACTCTTCAATGATTTTCTCAGGGCAAATTATAAGTTGTTGATAAAGTTAAATTTTTTACTGATATGACGAATTTTGATAGTATTCCGTATTTGAGTACTTTTTTCTGAATGTTATTTTTGTCATTTCAATCTAAAATTACCACGAAAACTTAAAAAAAGCAATAATTAACTTTATTTATCAGAACAATTCATATAATATTTACACACACATTGTGTCAGGTAAATCTAAAACATTTGATTTGTCTTCTTATTTTTTCTTTTGAATTCTGCTTCCTTCTATTTATTAAAATTGACAATAATATTGCATCCATGTTCAAAGCACAAGAATTTCACTTTAGAAACAAAATAAAAATGGATGATACTTCAGTTCTGACAGTTCGAAGCAATTTCGAAGTTTTCGAAATCGGTCGAAATCTAGAACATCCAATAAGTTTTTTGTGGAATAGGGCCCTGGACTGCGCTATGTTCCACGAATGATTCAAGGCCACGATTATTCCACGTGGAGATGATGTGATCTGACCATTGAAATGATCCAATTAATTCCCGCACACTTTTTTTGTGGGATTTATAGCGATCACTTTACCCAGAGCAAAGAGAAGTTGATAATCAAAATTGACTATCAAAACAGTGACAATCACCTATTACCTTACGAGATTTCACCCAAGATCCATGAATCTATTTTGACAATTCATTTTTATTTCGTTGTTGACTTGTTATATTTTATTTCTATTATTATTATTATTATTATTATTATTATTATTATTATTATTATTATTATTATTATTATTCTTATTATTATTTTGTTTGTAAACAAAATGAGTGAAAAAGGTGAGAATAAGTAGGTAAGTTAAATTTTTTAAAAGAATTTAATCAACTCAAGAACTAGTCTGAAAATGTTTTCATGAAATTAAAAAAGTCTTTGGAATTCCTAGTTTTTTGAATGAAAATTCATAAATGAATTTTCTTTTTGCACTTTTGTTCTTCTTTTCGTAAAGAAAGGGTGATGTAGTGCAACAATTAAGCAGAATTTTTAATAATTTTTTTTGGCGTCCAAAACTTAAACAAATGTGCTTTCCGAAATAACTTATACATGCAATACAAACATTATATGCTTTTGATATTTCAATTTGTTTTTAACTTTTGCTTTGCAAACCTTGCGTTCTGGAATTTGCCCATATTTCCTCATTCTTTTGAATGTTAAAAAATGTATTGTTTTTATTCTTAAGAAATTGGTCATAAACCTTAACTAAGCTTTCAAGTACATATTTAAAAAGTTTAATATATTTACCATCTTTGGTCTGAAAGGTGGTTTAATATTGCGATTTCCAAGTTCGTTCCATTCTAACTTTCCGAAAAATGGGTGCTTTTGTATCTCATTCTCATCCCCGGTGCATCCCAAACGTTGTGCTGGATTTTTTGTTAGAAAGCCTAAAAGAATAAAACAATTTATTTATTACTTCTTATATATCGAATTTGATTAAGTGACAAATTCATTATCTAAGCGAAGTATGGCTCAAACTTCAATAGATACATATGGGTAAGTCCATGGTAAGTCACTATATATTTGGATACAATTTCAATCAATTATTTCAATTTTGTCGGGAATTATTAAAGAAAACGTAGGGAAGTTAAATACAAATTTTAAAAAAAGATTCGTCGAGCTATCAGATGAAGTGAAAAAAAATGTTTGGAAAAAAAACTGTTATTAATTAGAACTCAAATTAGACTCGTAACTCAAGTTACGCAGTCCTTTTTAAGAACAATTATTTAACTCCAAAAATTTCAGAAAACAGGGAGGTTAACTTATATTTTATGTTTTATTCACATAAAAAATACAAAAAAAACAAAAATTATAAAAAAATATTAGTTCAACCAAAAATTTTCATGGTAACTCATGTTACACTGGTAAACCATGTTAAATCCACTTATGAAAAAAAACCTATTTTATTTATAAAAAAAGAGAGTGGTTGTGATCCACACTGATATCTTCTCTTCTAACTTTGAAAACATGGCGTTTATTGAAGTTTTTGTGTTCTTTTAAACACACTAATGCAAAAAAGTATAAGTTATTAAATCCTAATACAATTAAATTAATTAAATTTTAAAATTTCCGTTATATTTTCTATTTTTTTTTTAAACTGTGTATTCGGTAAATAATTTATTTTAGATCATACTAGCGAATCACCGACCGCTTCGCAGGGCGTTAAAAAAAATAGTTTTTTTAACTTCCCACATGAAGTTATTGTTATCGGTCCGATTTGTCAAATTGAAATTTTTGACAAATCTGGACGTTTAAGATCATTACAGTATATATCTGTCTTTTTTAGAGAGATGTCTGTGTGTGTATACTTTCGAGAATCACTTTTCGTCGGCGATATCTCAAGAACGGGTAGAGATATCGTCTCCAACTTATTTTTTTTCGACAGGTTAGAACTTCAAAAGATGCAGAAAGGACTTTCATACAAATTCAGTTGATGGTTTTTTCACTATAGCGATTTAAAAAAAGTGAAAATTTTGATTGGTTGCAAATATCTCAGCAACATTATAAAGCTATTGACTTCAAATAAACTTAATTCTACACATTCCGGTGTAATACAAATTTTCTATAAATTTGCAAAAAAATTCAACATACCGTTATATTTTTAAAAAGAAAAACTGAAAAAAATGATTGCTCAAATATACAATGACCGGAAAATGATGTCAACTTCAACATTTTTTATTACTGCGTAAAATAACGTTTTTGACATCTGGTGAAATTTTCAAAAAATAAAAATATATTAACAGTTATCTTACAAAACTTAAAAAATGTACAAAAAATCTTTCAAAAATTGTTTAAAAGTGTTTTCAACTCGAATATCTCAAGTCAACGATAAAGACTTTTAATTTATTTTATTATCTACATAATACGATTGGCAATTAAACTTAAAATTTTGACAAATATCGAATTGACAGATTTTTTTAAATAAAAATAAAAAAAAATACAACTTTTGAAAAATATAGAGTGGAAAGTTTTTTTTTTTACAAAAAATAGAAAACTACAACAAAAATTAACGAAAAATCGTCAAGAATTGTTTTTCAACTTGAATATCTCGAGAGTTGGCAATGAATTGATTTTGAATTCATTTTATTTTTTTTTAAATATTAAAAATTCTTCAGTCTGCTAAAATTGTTATTCAAAAATAAATCGAATACATAGTTGTTTACAAAAAAAAAATCACAAACATTTATTTTTCTTAAAGGCTGAAAGTGAACACCTGGGGTGGAATCGCGTGAGGCGATAGTTGATTGTTGATTATCAAAATATATGATTTTGCTCTACGTAAGGTGATTATCAAATTGACTATCACTTTTCTGCTATAGTTTTTGGTGACAGCTATTTAGGTGTCGCTTTCATAAATTCTTAGTTTTATGAGAAATATAAGTTGTGTTTAACTTCAAACTGAAAAATAAAGTAAAAAAAGTTAAAAATAAATCAAATTTAAAATAAAAGAATGTGAATAATCCATAATGTAAACATTAATGCTTATATTATATGAGAGGAACTCAGCAATACATGAATGACCACAAAAAATTTAAACTGCTGAGAGTCAATTTAATGTATGTAATTACTTATATGACTTTCTATGAAAAATTATTAGTATGTTATTTCCAACACATAAATTATACATTTCAGATTCTTAAAAAACTTTTCACTGAATAAAGAAACGTTTGTGTATGTTTTGAGATTGCTCGTAGGTTCTGTATTTATTGTATATTGAGAACAAATTCCATAATAAATGGATCGAAATGACTTGTTCCAGTTTGATAATTTAAATATCGAACTAAGTTTCCTAAACTTATGTAAGTGCTATCAAGGAATCTTAAATTTTAAGCGACCTTTTTACACAGAGCAAAGAGGAGTTGATAATCAAAATTGACTATCAAAACACTGACAATCACCTATCGCCTTACGCGATTCCACCCTGATGTCTTTCGTTTGATTGGCGATTTGTAACACAAAAATTTCAAAGCTTTTTCAAAAATTTAATAAAATAATCTGTAAATGAAATAACTAGTGTTGCTATAATTTGATACAAGAATATCAAAAAAAGGATAAACAAATATACTTAATTGCTTCCGTTTCCTTTCTAAAAAATTAGTTTTGGGCATGCATTTTAATTACAAATTTAAAACAAAATGTTACCGGTGACAGAAATCGAACCTGAGACCCCTCTCGTCTGGAGTGGAGATCTTTGCGTTACACCATGAACTCCGTTAATTTTGATTGCGCAAATTACTAAATATTTTTCAAATCAGTGACCAATTGAAATTTCATTTCATTTAACATATTTTTTTACATTTTTATAATTTTTTTTCGTCCTAAACCTTCTACCCTATTCCTTTTTAATTTAAAAAAAAATGATGAAAATCGGTCAACTGACCAAACCGGCTGGTTAGCTTACGTACACAAAAAAACAAACTTTCTTTTATATATATAGAAGAAGATAAATCTAACAGCTGAGAGTGAAATGTCTAAATCACGGTCAACTAACTTTGAAGTTTAAATTTGTACACTACGTGCGTCGGAGGGGAAATTTCAACTAATTTCTTAGTTGTATTTGACCAATCAGACTGAGTTGACTACGTAGTGACTGTTGAGTAAACCTCGGTTGTAAGTCGAATGAATACTAAATTTTATTTCACTACGTTATTCTGTATATACAATTTTCTTTTCTTATCTTAAATGCAAATGTTATTTATGTGTAGATAACCGCCAGTGTATTCTTAGGATGATCTGTCTTATCTTTATTTCACATACACATTGGGTTATCTATAGATTAGGGTATGTTCATGTTTGAACATTCTGCGGGCCAACAGAAAGTGCTGAAATGCTTTTTCTGAATATTATGCCCCGTATTATATAAATGAAAAAATAATAAACAAAGTGCAACTTAAAATTAATCCGCTGTGAACGCTTATGTGGTGAAAGTCCAAGCCCGTAAGATGAAATTTTTCTTCCTTGAAGCTTTCCAAGTCCGATTGAATTTTAAGTAGGTAGTATGTAATGTAATATTTGATTAGTAGCAAAATCACTAGGGACATTATTAATATTTTCGGAGTTAGATATGTCGATAGTCTCTGGTTGTATATCAATAGCGATGTCATTATTAGAATTTAGATTTAAATCACTTTGGATTGGACAGAGTAACTTGGAAGAGAGTCTGGATTTGTGTTTTTAGCTATCCTGCGGGGGAGGGTTGGATAATTGTTAAGACAAGATTATTTTAACGAAGGAATCTCTTTGCGAAGATCATTTACTCTCAAAGAAAGATCATTAGAATTATTGAGAAATTGAAAAAGGTTTATATTAGAACATATACTGCACTTCCAAAATATCTCTTACAAGAAATTTAGGCCTATTCTGCCACATCTGTTATTCTGCTATGAATTTTCTGTTATGAACCCTAAAAGATTTCCACCATAAAAGATTTTTTATAATTGGTATTCAGAAGTTCGATCTTTTATAAAATTCTGTTATGAAACTTCGAAAACGAAATCTGTTAGCAAACAGAACTAAAATCTGTTCTCATAATAAGCTGTTATAATTTAATACTCACTGGAAATTGTCAAATGACGAAATGATTGAAATGGTACTCCCATAGTCCCTTGTATCTATTCCCTGAAACATATTTACATCGATGTAAACTTCGGCATACCATGGTATGGACACTAGCAGCGTGTCTTGTCCACCCCTTTTTGTTAATTATAAATATACCTACAAAATTTTACAAACTTATTTAGGGCGAAGACAACAAAAAATAACTCAGGAGCAGAAGGAAATTTACTGATAATCCATTTTTAGTTTACTCTACTTGAAAGTCTTTTATTATAAAAGTCAAACAAATTTGTAGTAGTAGAAGCAGAAGAAGAAGTGTGACATTTAAAATCTTTGAATGTGTGAGTGATTCTGTTTTTGCTTCTGATTTCGAATCCAGAAGAGAAATCTCTTCTTTTTCAGAATGAGAACTGTCACTTTTGCCCAATTGAACGCTTTCAGAATGCTTTTTTCTGCTTCCAGATTGACAATTGAAAACGCCATAACTCTAATCTTTTGCGCGGGCATTACAAAATTTTCTTGTAGAGATTAAGATTGTAGAGAAAAATTGGCTTTTTCCAAGTCAACCAGACAGGCACCCGTACACCGCGTCTTCGATTTGTTCCACTGAATATCAGATACAAGTTTAGACGCTCATGAATTGTGGCATGACCGGCCTTAAACTCGAACTGATTATCTGGAATGATTTTGTTATTCTCAGCCCACTAAGACAGAGCTGTATTAATAACTTTTTTCAAATACCTAGCTGATGCTTGGAAGAAGACTTATCGACCGAAGATTTGCCGGATTGGAGTTATTCTTTCCCTTTTTCGGGAGAGGATATACCACACCTGCCTTCCACTGCACTGGATAATATGCGTTATTCAGTGCGTTGTTAAATATATATGTCCACAGATTCCTGAGGTAAATGTCGTAGTACAATGTTGGGAATACCATCGACTCCTGCTTTTTCTTTAATGATTCTAAGATGAGCTGTAGCTGGAAGTTCGTTTTGATCATTCCTCCTGAATATTTTATTAATTTGGGGAAACATACTCGGGTTGTTTGTCTTAACAGCCCGTATTCTGTTATCCCAATATTTATTAATAGACAAGTTTACTCTGATAAATTGTTTAATATTCTTAATTGACGATTTCAATGTCCTGACTTCCAGATTATTTGAGTCAGTGAATCTTCTACATAGGAGTTTGAGTCTTGTTACCAGTCTACTTTTTTGTCGGTATAGTGCGTGTATGGTGGCGTTTCGATACAAGTTTGTTACGTGTACTATGTTATCAATTATAGAAGTTGTTAACAATTTATCTATTTACAAGAGGAGATCGAGGAATCAAATCGAAACAGAATTACGATTCCGATTCAGGTATATGTGGTAGACTTAGAAGAAGAAATACAAGGAAGTGTAAATTCCCCATATACATTTGTAAGTGTGTAAGTCTTCAAATGTCAAATCTTTAATTTTATAAATAAAAACGGTGAAAATAAATTATTTATTAAACAGTGTTAACAAACCGAAATAATAATTATGTTAAGTTATATATAAAAAAACTAGCTGACCCAGCATACGTTGTTCTGCCCTATTTTTCAAAGGTGTTTTAAATCTTCATATCCAGGATCTAATAAAGTTTTGGCATACATAACTGAACCAATGAGCGCATTTTTTAAATTCAATTCGAGAAATAATTTTTAAAAATCTGGAAACACAATTGATATTTGTTTGCAAAATAATAGCGTCTCCTAGATATTTTCTCTTCTTATACAGGATCAACAATTTTTCGTAAGAATTTATTAGAATACAGTTAGGAAGTCGTGGCTTCTTTGGCTTAACACTCAAGAATGCATATCGTCGTTGTTTAAGAAAACCGGCATAACTCAGAAAACAATGACATTTGGAAAAAATTCCACATAGCGAGATTCCGAAGAGCTATAGTTAAGCCAGTTTGACAGAAAGATCGATCATTTTTTATTATTCGATTAGCATCATTATTATACAGCGACGATACGTGAGTACTCATAAGGGCCATAAACAACAGGAGTTCAAAGGATTAGATTTTAAGATTCAAAAAGCCTTTACAGAATAGATGGCATGAAAATACCAGCTCCAATCCAGCATAAAAACCTATAAATGGACCTTATATTTTGTTAACTATGTTTCCCTATATTTTGTTGACAAGGGAAACACCCTTGTATTTTGTCAAAAATTCAATTCGACTATTCTAAACTTCAATCTTCAATGTTATGACTGCTTTGTAAACAGTGCTATTTGGCAAGTCTAAATTATTTCAATAAAGAAATTCAGATTTGAAAAGTGGCAACCGTTTGCCTTGATCATACTTCCAGGAGGACACTTTTTGTATTTTCTTATCGATAATAATAAATATTGATGTTTAATGTCAACTGTGACTATTAACTGTCAGTTAATTAGTTCAAAAACACGTCGGTGGCGGTTTAAAATATGTGTCGAAATTCGACACCATTCATCAAATCTTGTAAGACTTTTAATTTCGTAAGCAATTTAATTTAAAATATTGAAGGAAAAAACATTTTTTTATATTTTTTTTGACGTAGTTTTTAATAGTGCAAAGACAAAAATGAGCCATGGTGTGTTACTACTACTACTACTACTTAGGTCCTCAGACCAACGAAGTCCGTTGGTGTTCCCTAGCGGGACATAGGGCATCAACTACACCTACGCGCCATCGTGTACGGTTTCCAGCGATGTGTTTGAGCTCCCTCCAGCTCTTTCCCAATCTCGCAGATTCCTCCTCGACTGTTCTTCGCCACGTGCTTGTCGGTCTACCATTGCCTGGACAGCAATGCAGTCATTACCTTTTCGAAGCGTGTGTCCAATCCACTGCCACTTGCGCCTTCGTATAATGGTGTCTATGGGTTCTTGACCTGTTCGTCTATGTAGATCCTCGTTGGAGATACGATTGGGCCAGAAAACCCTTAAGATGTTTGGAAGACACCTATTGACGAAGTTTGCAGTTTCCTGGTTATTGTAGTTGTTATTTTCCAGGTGCTGCATCCATATAGCAGAACTGATTTGACGTTACAGTTAAACAGTCGTAGCTTTGTATTCAAGCTGAGAGATTTGTTCCTCCAAACATTGGACAGCATCCCGAACGCAGCCTTTGCTTTTCCGATACGGCTGACGATGTCTAGTTCGGTACCTCCTTCAGGAGAGATGATGCTTCCAAGGTATTGGAAGCTCTCTACTTTCTCTACTGTTTGTTGACCAATGTTCATCGGAGCGGATGACTGCGAGCTCCCGAGGCTGAACATCTTTGTTTTCCCCGTGTTGATTTTCAGCCCCACGATTGCTGCTTCTCTCTCCACCCTTGTTGCCATTTGATGGAGATCCATGATCTTATGTGAAAGCAAGCAAACATCGTCAGGGTAGTCAAGATGTTTAAGGTAAGTTGTCAGAGTCCATCTTAATCCTCCTTCCTGTCAAAGCCATCCGCAGTACATCACTTATCACCAATAAAAACAGGATTGGTGATAGTATGCAGCCTTGCCTGACCCTGCTTTGGACTTCAAATTCTTCGGACAACCTACCTCCGTGTAAGACGTGACATTTGGACCCATGGTAAGTCGCTTTGATAATAGCAATGAGTTTCTCTGATATACCCCTCCTCCGCAAAGCAAGCCAGATAAACTCCCTGTTGACGCTGTCGAAAGCCTTCTCGAAATCAATGAAGAGCAGGTGGAGTGGTGATCGATATTCGAAGCACTGTTCGATTATGATCCTCATGGTGTTGATGTGATCAATGCAGGAGGACCCAGTGCGGAAGCCTGCTTGTTCAGCGTCGAGCGATGATGTTAATGTGATCTAAAACAATCTTTGCTATTATTTTGGCGACTGCAGGCAAAACGTAAATACCCCTCCAGTTTTCGCACTTCATCAAGTCTCCTTTTTTTGGGAGCTTGACAATCATTCCCTTTTTCCACTCTTCGGGAAAACATTCGGAGACCCACGCTGTCTCTATGAGCGTTTGAAGCAGTTCAATTCAGCGGGAATGCCGTCAAGTCCTACCGTTTTGTTGTTCTTCAGTGCTTTGATGACGGTACATATCTCTTCCTTACTGGGGGGTGCGGTGCGTAATCGGGAATTGGTTGTATCGGGCAACTCGGAAGATGTCATTTGTATGTTACTGTCAAAAACATGATTTAAGACAGAGGCAAAATGCTCCTTCCACCTTCTGAGTTGGTCCTCATCCGATATCAGCAGGGTTCCATCTCTATCTTTAACCGGGTGTTGTTTTGAGCTCAGCACACCAGCGAGTTCTTTGGTTATTCTATAGAGAGTTCTGTTGTCGCACCTGTTTGCAGCTTCTTCTGCTTCTAGGGCCAGAACGCTGGTGTGATTACGTTTATCACGTCTTACACTACGCTGGACCTCTTTCATCTTCATGCGGTATGTGGATTCTAGCTCGTTTCTTTCTTCTCCGTAAACAGCTGCCAAACGAGCTTTTAAGTGTTTTCTTTCGTCGATCTTTGCCCAAGTTTCTTCCGAAAGCCAGGTGTTACTGCTTCCTTGCACCCGACCGACTATTCTTTCAGCACCTGATATGAGAACATTTTTCAAAGCACTCCATTAGTTTTCTATGGATTCGGGTCCAGTGCTGCTGATTGAACTCATATGTTGCGAAAGGTGGTCCCTGAGTTGTTGTCGAATGCTAGGGTCCTTTAATCTGACCGTGTTAAACTTGGGCATTCTGATGTTCGAGTTCGATCTGCGAATTGCAGCTGTACGTAATCTTAAGGTAGCTACCATAAGATGGTGATCGCGGGCAAGCCCCATGTCAGCAACTCTTCTATTCCTGACATCTAGGAGACTGCTTCTGAACCGACGGCTAATGGTGTGTTAATTTTTTGTAATTTTTATATCACACAAACTTTGTGCTAACAATACCGAATACATAAAACCAATAAAATTTTCTATGCACACGGCAATTTGATTATTTCTAAAAACAGTTAAAATTCTAAATAGTGCACTTGGGCTTATATGAACTTTTTATTCAATTGATGACGATAGTTACTGTTTTATCATTTATTTTTTAATTGTATTGCATATGGAGGGCCCGGCAAACATCGTCTCGCCTCAATTTAATGCAGAAACTCAAGCTATGGACAAATATTTTTGTTGATTCTTCGATTTTAAATGCAATTTTTTCATAGTTTCTGCAGGACAACCGAAGTTCATGTCCTAGTTGTTGAAATCATCTGTTGCGTAGTGCTGAATGTAAAACAATAACAGCTGATTGTTTCAATTTTTCTGTAAAACGTGGTCAATGTTTAATCCTAATAAAATACATTTTACAGGGATAAAAATTATCCTATATGCTTTTCCAGACTATAATCTATTTCTGTGCCAAATTTTATAAACATCCGTTCAGCCATTCTGGTGTGATTGGAAATATTAAAAGAAATCTATCCCGAGGGAACCATACATTTAAACATACTATAATCTGTCTGTGTGACAAATTTCAGCCAAATCGGTTCAGCCGTTCTTGAGTTATAAATAGTGTAACTAACACTACTTTATTTTATATATATATAAAGATTATTCATATTTAATAGAAACAATAAAAAAAATATGAAGTGCAGTGTAAAATTTTGTGAAAATAAGACGGAGAAGGCGGATAGAAGTTTTTTTTCACCGACAAGATTAATTAGTTTTTAGGTCAAAGAAAGTGATTTAAGTTGAATATATTTTTACAGTCACTAATCAAGCAACACAATTTACACTCTAAATAAAATAAAACACCATTAAATTTTTGAAAACTAGCAAACACTTTTTTGGGAACAACTGCAATGCATTGACAAATTTTAGTGCTTTATAACAATTCCTTTATATGAGAAAAATATTTGTGTTAGTAAGTCTATTTTTGAGTTTTGGTTCAATTTTTTTGTAGACAAGTTAGTAGTTAATGGTTATTTTTGGATAAATGTCCTGTAAACATTTCATAAAAATTATTTTAAACGCGTTGCTTGTTTGATCGTTTACAATAATAGGTCTGTACAATTCACATTACTTTTATAAGGAAAATATAATAAAACTGACTTAATATAATAAAACTCCTAAATGTCAGAAATAGAGGAGGTGCTGATATGGAGCTTGCCCGCGATCACTATCTTATAGTATCTACAGCTACCGTAAGATTACGTACAGCTGTAATTCGGAGATCGAATTCGAACATTGAAAAGTTTAACACGGACTGCTACGAACTGCCAAACACTATTCCCATTCCACATACCAAACTTCAAGGAATGAATGGTTGGCGCGACTTACCTCAACATTCTAAAAGTATTTTCTTGGTTTAAATAAAAGTAAAGTAAAAATTGCGAGTTCATCAAGCCATGATTGTCAAGCATACCCACAACACTTCGTGTCTACATCCATCTTCCTTCCTCACCGCATTCGCCCAGAAACTACCGACACAACAATGTGGGCACAAACGGCTTGTCAAACAAGCTTGATGAAAATCATTTTTTTTTTTGATATTTTGGTGGTTCGACTAACATATTATTTGATAATGTGAACGCATGTTTGTAAAACCAGGAAGAAATTTTATTCTTAAAATAGTTTTCGATAAGTGTGGATTTATAACAAGAGAACAAATAAATAAAAACAAATGTTCAATCGCAGTATATTTGGTAAAAGTTAATTACCTTTAACCGAGGTTGAACAGAAATCAGTTATTAAATTAGACCAATATTAATATATTATGCAACTTCTTTCTATAGATCAATAGTAATTTCTATTTGCAAACCATTATCATACCTTTTAATATAGATACTGCTTCACGTGATAACCAAACAGGATATAGAACATCATCGTGCAATATTGAATCAAAAAGTTCGTCCTCATTATCAGCTTCAAATGGTGGCTGCCCGGCCATCATTTCATACATAAGCACACCAAGTGCCCACCAATCTACTGATGCACCATACTCTTGCTCTTTTAATATTTCAGGAGCAATATAATCAGGAGTTCCGCAAAATGTTGAAGTGAGTTCTCCGTTCAGTACTCCTTCCTGTAATTGATTAACATTTGAAACAAATCGACACACGCCAATGTAAACATGTTCAAATTAGGCTGATGGCTTTACTGCTAATGCTTTCCTTTACAATTTTACATTGTAATTATAATAAATAAATAAATTAACATATTCAAATTAGTTAAGGACTTACTTTGCACATTCCAAAATCTGCAAGTTTGCAGTGACCGTCTTGGTCTAGCAATATATTATCCAGCTTTAGGTCTCTGTAAATCACACCATGAGAGTGAAGAAACTGTAAGGCTAATGTTACTTCAGCAGCATAAAATGCAGCACGGGCGGCTTCAAAACGGCGTGCTTTTTGAATTTGAAACATTAAGTCCCCTCCGTTCACGTATTCCATTACAAAAAACAATCGTTCCTAAAAAATATATTTTAAAATAATGAAATTTATATGTTACGAGTTCAAGTAATTACGGGTGTTTGAAAACATGAGTGCAAAGCTGTTAAAAATGGGTGCTTCGCTGCCAACGCTAATATACGTTTCTCAGTCATTGTACAGTCAACATCATCATCTTGTATAATAGCATCTTTTTTCAATACTTTAATAGCATAGATTTCTTCTGTACCTTTTTTCTCAGCCAACATTACTTTTCCAAAAGAACCTTTGCCTAGTACTTTTATGAAATTGAAATCTTGAAGCGTTGATTTCCCAAAACGATTTTCAGAATACTGATACAAACTCGAATTTTGTTGTGGGGTTTGTAGGTCGCTTTCACGTAGAGATGGTTCGCCTTCGACAAAATCTTTTCGATCAGCTGAATATTGTTCCTCTCCGGCTGGCAAATTCAAATACTTAGAGAAATGTTGAAAGTAAAATGTAATGTATTGTGAAATATTTTATTTATTACCCTTGAGCGACGAGGCTGGGATTGTTTATCCGGAGAAATACCTAGTGAATTTAAAATTTCTGCCATATATTTAGTATTAACTCCGCATGTATTAGCAACATTTTTTTGGCAGCGCTTATGAACATTCATATAACAAGCTTCACACTGCAAGCCTTGTTTAATTAAACCGTATAATAAGGAACCACAATGATCACAAAAAGTAAACCTTTTGTAACTATGTACAACAAAGCGATGAGGAACATTAACGTTAAATCTTTGTCCAGCTGGGACTGATTCGGCTTGGTTTTGCTATAAAAAACGGACAAATTATGTGTTTTGATATTAATTACACAAATACATACTTCTTCTCGCATTCCAGGACACTTTGTAACAACAGACCCATGGCATCGCTTATGCACAACGCAGGTACAAACTAAAATAGGAATAATATAATAAATTTTTGTTTCTATATAAAAATATAGTTTTCATGCATGTGCGTTTTAAATAATAATGTTTAAGCATGTAAGGTTACATCAAACAGATGCTGAAATCAAATGAAGAAACTTAAGTACTTTCTATTCTCCGTAGGTATGTTTTCAAAATTTAGGGCTACTTTAACGATGAAAGAACTGTCTTTCTTCCCTTCCGATTAAATACACCGCAAATATCGAATTAAGTCATTCACATCAATAATAAGGTGATCATTTTACTGTAGAGCAGTCGAAAACCAAAGGAATATATGGACACGATAGATTTCAATGAAATCGACCACATTTTATTACTACGTTTTGATATACATATTGAGAAAATAGTAAAACAGGAGTTCGAAAAATGACTCAAATTGAAAAGAAGACTGAACGGTCTCAGACAATACAAATATATGCATATTGTCTATGTATGATATAACCCTATTTCCATCAATTAAATTATGTATATTGTATTACATATAATTACGAGTATAATGTATGTGTTAACAGTTTACAAAAAAAAAAACAACTACAAGCTACAATTTGTACATTTTTAAGAATATAATATAATTCCATCTGTCTATATCATGAAAATGGAAAGAAAAATTAAAAACTCATTGAAAATAGAGAAAGAAAATTTAACAAAAAAATATAAAAGAATCATAATAAAAAGAAACAAGAAAAAATAAAGAAACATACGGGCAAGCTAAAAATTAAGAAGATGGTGGTGGGGAAGAATGAGGAGATACATGACGCAATAACTGTGACTTTACTTTATTTTCATTAATTTCAAAATTGAGAATATGAAATTCAAATGACAGGAAGTACTCATTAAATATTTTCAATCTATAATTTACTGCATATAATTTATTATTATCATTATTATTTTTTATATTTTGCATTTCTCATGGTATGTGCGACTAGTGTTTCTCGTTAATGGAACTGCTATATCAATGAAGTAGCCCCTGCACTCTTTTTTTTCAATATGGTGATATCTGGGCGGTTATGGAGTCTTGTTTCTTCTGACTATATTGTACGATCGTTGTAGATTTGCACGTTTTCATTTTCCACTATCGTTTGTGGACCACACTCATAATAGGGTGTTCCTTCAGATGTGATCTTGTATCTCGAGAAGTTTCTTATGCAAAAATCTTCGCTATTATTATGTCTTTTTACATATGTACGTTTTGTGCTTGGTTCGTGCATATTGATACATATAATGTAGTATATCGTTTCTACTTGGCTTAGACATTTTCGGCATTCGGCATCGGTGACATTGGGGTCCTTTATAACAGTTTTTCTGTAGTTTTTCGTTGGGATCGCCTGGTCGTGTATGGCTATCATAAGACCTCGGTTTCGGCATACAGGTTACCATTTAAAAACCATATGTGTGACATGAATT